>CM059814.1:53760730-54053230 GCA_030435695.1 Brachymystax lenok tsinlingensis | reverse complement strand
TAAACTTCTCAATGATATCAGATGAATCCCGGAAGATATTCCAGTCTGTGATAACGAAACAGTTCTGTAACTTAGTGAAACAGTCCTGTAGCTTAGAGAAACAGTCCTGTAGCTTAGAGAAACAGTCCTGTAGCTTAGCGAAACAGTCCTGTAACTTAGCGAAACAGTCCTGTAGCTTAGAGAAACAGTCCTGTGGCTTAGAGAAACAGTCCTGTAGCTTAGCGAAACAGTCCTGTAGCTTAGCGAAACAGTCCTGTAACTTAGCGAAACAGTCCTGTAGCTTAGCGAAACAGTCCTGTAGCTTAGCGAAACAGTCCTGTAGTTTAGCATCCGCTTTATCGGATCACTTCCGCTTCGTTAGACCACTGGTACTTCCTGTTTGAGTTTTTGCTTTGAAGCAGGACTCAGGATGTTAAGAGTCGTGGTCAGATTTTGCCAAATAGAGGACTCAGGATGATAGAGTCGTGGTCAGATTTTGCCAAATGGAGGACGAGGGTGTCACGTCCAGGCCTGAGAAGACAGGCTGGCGTGTTTAGTTTTTGTTTTGGTGTAGGGTTTTTTCTGTTCTAGGTTATCTGTTTCTATGTTGGGGTATGGTTCCCAATTAGAGGCAGCTGAGTGTCGTTACCTCTAATTGGGAACCATATATATGTTTGTAGTTTGCACTAGGGGTTTGTGGGTTATTGTTTGAGCATAGCTTTGTGTTTCAGTCTATGTTGTTGTTACGATCTTCGTTTTCGTTCGTTTTGTTGTTTTGTCCCAGTTACGTGTATTAAATAAAGCATGTATACTGGATACCTCGCTGCGCCTTGGTCTGTCCCTCATGGAGATCGTGACAGAGGGAGAGCTTTGTATACGTCTCTGTGTGTGGCATAAAGGTGATCGACAGTTGTTTCTCCTCTAGTTGCACAGGTGACATGCTGGTAGAAATGAGGTAAAACGGATTTCAGTTTTCCTGCATTAAAATAACCGGCCACTAGGAGTGCCGCCTCTGGGTGAGCATTTTCTTGCTTATTTGTCGTATACAGTTCATTGACTGTGGTCTTAGTGCCAGCATCGGTATGTGGTGGGTAAATACATGGAAAACATTGATGAAAACTCTACAGCTAATAATCAGGTATTGTAACTCACGCGAGAAGACCCTCAAGACCTCTTTAATATTAGAGATTGTGCATAAGCTGTTGTTAACAAAGAGAAACACCACCCCTCCGAGCTAACCCGACGCTGCCGTTCTGTCCTTCCGATGTATAGAAAAAACAGAAAGATTTATATTTTCCAGGTCCTTGTTCAGCAAAGTTGACAGGACAGTCTTGAACGGAGCCCATCCAGTTTATTCTCCAGTGATTGCAGGTTTTTATCCATTCGCCGACTATAACGCAGCCTCGTCCATTTCCGAGTGTCAGGGATTTGGGCCTGGTCCAGGATGAGCGGAATGTCTTTCACTTCATTGGAATAGAAATCCTCATCCAAATTGAGGTTTGTGAATGTCTCTTCTGATGTCCAGAAGCTCTTTTCGGTCAGAGAAAACAACGGGGGAAACATTACGTACAAACAAAGATAAAATCAATGCAGAAACAGAACAAATGGTCAGGAGTGTGTGTGGGTGTGAGAGAGTGTGAGTGTGTGAGTGTGAGTGTGAGTGTGTGTGTGTGTTCTGTCTGTCCTCAGACAGTGAGCGGAGCGGGAAGCCAGGCTGGCTACCTCTATCTGAGCTGTATAACCTTGACCAACCTTGGACAGTTTTATGATGCATTTATAGGCCGGTATAAATTATAGTGATGGCTTCTTTCAAAAACATTGTTCCGTTTTACAGTTGGCAGCCAGATTGACAAAGCCAAGGTCCTTTACCTATAACAGAAGTTATTACGAATACTGTCGATCGACTGAATACATCAACACGGAAATCCAATACAGCTCCCATAATGAAACCATGTAGTCTTACGGTATATATACAGCCAGTCAGGATGGAGACATAATGACACCATGTAGTCTAATGTATATACAGTGAGGGAAAAAAGTATTTGATCGCCTGCTGATTTTGTACGTTTGCCCACTGACAAAGAAATTATCAGTCTATAATTTTAATGGTAGGTTTATTTGAACAGTGAGAGACAGAATAACAAATGTTATAAACTGATTTGCATTTTAATGAGGGAAATAAGTATTTGACCCCCTCTCAATCGGAAAGATTTCTGGCTCCCAGGTGTCTTTTATACAGGTAACGAGCTGACATTAGGAGCACACTCTTAAAGGGAGTGCTTCTAATCTCAGCTTGTTACCTGTATAAAAGACACCTGTCCACAGAAGCAATCAATCAATCAGATTCCAAACTCTCCACCGTGGCCAAGACCAAAGAGCTCTCCAAGGATGTCAGGGACAAGATTGTAGACCTACACAAGGCTGGAATGGGCTACAAGACCATCGCCAAGCAGCTTGGTGAGAAGGTGACAACAGTTGGTGCGAATATTTGCAAATTGAAGAAACACAAAAGAACTGTCAATCTCCCTCGGCCTGGGGCTCCATGCAAGATCTCACCTCGTGGAGTTGCAATGATCATGAGAACGGTGAGGAATCAGCCCAGAACTACACGGGAGGATCTTGTCAATGATGATTTCAAGGCAGCTGGGACCATAGTCACCAAGAAAACAATTGGTAACACACTACGCCGTAAGGGACTGAAATCCTGTAGCGCCCACAAGGTCCCCCTGCTCAAGAAAGCACATGTAAATGCCCGTCTGAAGTTTGCCAATGAACATCTGAATGATTCAGAGGACAACTGGGTGAAAGTGTTGTGGTCAGATGAGACCAAAATGGAGCTCTTTGGTATCAACTCAACTCGCTGCCCATGACCCCAAGAACACCATCCCCACCGTCAAACATGGAGGTGGAAACATTAACATTATGGTTTTTTTTCTGCTAAGGGGACAGGACAACTTCACCGCATCAAAGGGACGATGGACAGGGCCATGTACCGTCAAATCTTGGCGGGCGGCTATATACAGGCGGCTATATTGTTGCTGTGGGTTTTCTGTCGTATACAGGCGGCTATGTTGTTGCTGTTGGTTTTTCCGTCGTAAACAGACGGCTATATTGTTGCTGTGAGTTTTTCCGTCGTAAAACAGGCGGTTATATTGTTGATGTGAGTTTTTCCGTCGTAAACAGGCGGATATATTGTTGCTGTGTGTTTTTCCGTCGTAAACAGGCGGATATATTGTTGCTCTGGGGTTTTCCGTCGTAAACAGGCGGCTATATTGTTGCTGTGAGTTTTTCCATCGGTAACAGGCGGCTATATTGTTGCTGTGTTTTCGTTCAGGCCTGATATTTATAGGCTGGTGTGTTTAGTTTCGTTTTGGTGTAGGTTTTTTTTGTTCTAGGTGTTGCATTTCTATGTTGGGGTAATGGTTCCCAATTAGAGGCAGCTGTGTGTCGTTACCTCTAATTGGGAACCATATATATGTTTGTAGTTTTCAGAGGGGTTTTGTGGGTTATTGTTTGGTCATAGCTTTGTTTTGTGTGACATGTTATGTTCAACATTACGATCTTCGTTTGATTTGTAGTTTTTGTCCCAGTTACGTTCGTAAATAAAATATGTATACTGGATGCCTCGCTGCGCCTTGGTCTGTCCGTCACGGAGATCGTGACACTTTCTCAATGAGGGAGATTTCAATCTTTATGTCATATCAAGTTGGCAAACAAATAAAGAGCTGGGGAATCTTACTTAAACAAAGAGCTGGGGAAACTTATTGAAACAAAGAGCTGGAGAAACGTATTGAAACAAAGAGCTGGGGAAACTTATTGAAACAAAGAGCTGGAGAAACGTATTGAAACAAAGAGCTGGAGAAACGTATTGAAACAAAGAGCTGGGGAAACTTATTGAAACAAAGAGCTGGGGAAACTTATTGAAACAAAGAGCTGGGGAATCTTATTAAAACAAAGAGCTGGGGAAACGTATTGAAACAAAGAGCTGGGGAAACTTATTGAAACAAAGAGCTGGGGAAACTTATTGAAACAAAGAGCTGGGGAATCTTATTAAAACAAAGAGCTGGGGAATCTTATTAAAACAAAGAGCTGGGGAAACGTACAGTTGATGTCGGACGTTTACATACACTTAGGTTGGAGTCATTAAAACTCGTTGTTCAACCACTCCACAAATGTGTTGTTAACAAACTATTGTTTTGGCAAGTCGGTTAGGACATCTACTTTGTGCATGACACAAGTACTTTTTCCAACAATTGTTTACAGACAGATTATTTCACTTATAATTCACAATTCCACTGGGTCAGAAGTTTACATACAGTAAGTTGACTGTGACTTTAAACAGTTTGGAAAATTCCAGAAAATTATGTCATGGCTTTAGAAGCTTCTGATGGTCAAATTGACATACTTTAAGTCAATTGGAGGTGTACCTGTGAATGTATTTCAAGGCCTACCTTCAAACTCAGTGCCTCTTTGCTTGACATCAAAAGAAATCAGCCAAGACCTCAGAAAAAACATTGTAGACCTCCACAAGTGTGGTTCATTCTTGGGAGCAATTTCCAAACGGCTGAAGGTACCACGTTCATCTGTACAAACAATAGTACGCAAGTATAAACACAATGGGACCATGCAGGCGCCATACTGCTCAGGAAGGAGACGCATTCTGTCTCCTATAGATGAACGAAAACTGCAAATCAATCCCAGAACAACAGCAAAGGACCTTGAGAAGATGTTGGAAGAAACAGGTACAAAAGTATCTATGTCCACAGTAAAACGAGTCCTATATCGACTTAACCTGAAAGGCCGCACAGCAAGGAAGAAGCCACTGCTCCAAAACCGCCATAATAAAGCCAAACCGCCATAATAAAGCCAAACCAAACTATGGTCTGATGAAACAAAAATAGAACTGTTTGGCCATAATGACCATCGTTATGTTTGGAGGAAAAAGGGGGAGGCTTGCAAGCCGAAGAACACCATCCCAACCGTGAAGCACGGGGATGGCAGCATCATGTTGTGGGGGTGCTTTGCTGCAGGAGGGACCTCTTCACAGGGTCCTTTGCTGTTGTTCTGAAGGTCCTTCAGAAGGGAATGGAAGGGGAATAATCACACATTACACCTAAACTCACATTTACATTTGTTTTGTTGGAGGAGAGTGATGCTAGTGAACAAGGTGACTAACAGGAGAGGAGAAGAGGGGAGGGGAGGGAGAGGGAGAGGGAGAGAAGAGGAGAGGAGAGGAGAGTATTATTTAAGATACCCCATTTCATGCTGTCTATGGAATACGATTGTACTATACAGAATGTGAGTTTCCTCTCTCAAAGTCAAATCAAATCAATTTGTATTTGTGACATGCGTCGAATACAACAGGTATAGACCTTACAGTGAAAAGCTGACTTACAAGCCCTTAACCAACAATGCAGTTTTAAGAAAATCCCTAAACAAGTAAATGATAAGAATAACAAATAATTAAAGAACATCAGGAAATAACAATAGCGAGACTATATACAGGGGGTACCAGTACAGAGTCAACATGGAGGCTATATACAGGGGGTACCAGTACAGAGTCAATGTGGAGACTATATACAGGGGGTACCGGTACAGAGTCAATGTGGAGGCTATATACAGGGGGTACCAGTACAGAGTCAATGTGGAGACTATATACAGGGGGTACCGGTACAGAGTCAATGTGGAGACTATATACAGGGGGTACCAGTACAGAGTCAATGTGGAGGCTATATACAGGGGGTACCAGTACAGAGTCAATGTGGAGACTATATACAGGGGGTACCAGTACAGAGTCAATGTGGAGACTATATACAGGGGGTACCGGTACAGAGTCAATGTGGAGGCTATATACAGGGGTACCGGTACAGAGTCAATGTGGAGACTATATACAGGGAGTACCGGTACAGAGTCAATGTGGAGACTATATACAGGGGGTACCGGTACAGAGTCAACGTGGAGGCTATATACAGGGGGTACCGGTACAGAGTCAATGTGGAGGCTATACACAGGGGGTAACTGTACAGAGTCAATGTTGAGGCTATATACAGGGGGTACCGGTACAGAGTCAATGTGGAGACTATATACAGGGGGTACTGGTACAGAGTCAATGTGGAGGCTATATACAGGGGGTACCAGTACAGAGTCAATGTGGAGGCTATATACAGGGGGTACCGGTACAGAGTCAATGTGGAGGCTATATACAGGGGGTACCAGTACAGAGTCAATGCGGAGGCTATATACAGGGGGTACCAGTACAGAGTCAATGTGGAGACTATATACAGGATGTGCAGTACAGAGTCAATGTGGAGGCTATATACAGGGGGTACCTGTACAGAGTCAATGTGGAGGCTATATACAGGGGTACTGGTACAGAGTCAATGTGGAGACTATATACAGGGGGTACCGGTACAGAGTCAATGTGGAGACTATATACAGGGGGTACCGGTACAGAGTCAATGTGGAGGCTATATACAGGGGGTACCGGTACAGAGTCAATGTGGAGGCTATATACAGGGGGTACCAGTACAGAGTCAATGTTGAGACTATATACAGGGGGTACCAGTACAGAGTCAATGTGGAGACTATATACAGGGGGTACCGGTACAGAGTCAATGTGGAGACTATATACAGGGGGTACCGGTACAGAGTCAATGTGGAGGCTATATACAGGGGTACCGGTACAGAGTCAATGTGGAGACTATATACAGGGGGTACCGGTACAGAGTCAATGTGGAGGCTATATACAGGGGGTACCGGTACAGAGTCAATGTGGAGGCTATATACAGGGGGTACCGGTACAGAGTCAATGTGGGGGGCCACCGGTGTCGAGGTAGTTGTGGTAATATGTACATGTAGGTAGAGTTATTAAAGTGAGGGTTGACCACTTTAGTAATGGTTGAAGGATAAAAATTTGCCCTTTTTTGCAATACGTGCCGTCGTTAGACGTTTGACCAGTACCGTAGAAGCACTGCTTGTCACAGCATGTCTCCCAAATGACACCCTATTCCCTATCTATTGCGTTACATTTGACCAGAGCATCCTATCAAAAGGGGAATAGGGAATAGGGAATAGGGTATAGGGAATACATTGCCATTTGGGACGCAATCTGTTTCCAGACAATATGATGATAGTCAGTGGGTTGGGCTCTGTGCTCTGTCTGGCTTGGCTAGTCATATCTGCAGGTGTTTTGTGTATTAAATCACACAGGATAATGTATTGCCTAGTGTTCAGAAGATAAGCAGAAGGGAAAGACAGACAGAGAGAGAGATAGAGAGAGAGGGAGAGTGACAGGCAGAGAGAGAGAGAGAGAGAGAGAGAGAGAGAGAGAGAGAGAGAGAGAGAGAGAGAGAGAGAGAGAGAGAGAGAGGAGGGGGGTGGGGGGTTGACGGATGAGTCCGTGCTTCTTTGATCCGATGTCTTTGATATAAAGCGCTGACATTTTGACCACGGGGTCTTAATCAGATTCAATACTGCAGTGGCTGCTAGCTGGTGGTAGGGACAGGTGTGGAGACTGGAAACTGGAGTAAAACTACAGCGCTGTCATCATCGTCGAACTGATCAATGGATCAGATGGGATTTTACCCCTCTCCTTCATCGTCATTATAATAGCACAGTGTCCTGTTCGCCTCTGGGAGTTGGTCATGTGCTACTGAGATACAGGTCCCTCATTGTGTGTTCTACTGAGTCTATCTACATTATGTTCTACTATTGATAATACAGCACTGTTCAGGGGTTTATCAGTGTGTGGTGCCTACCCAGAGACAGAGCATCATCCTACTGTCTCACCTTGCTACTTCAATACTATCCACTGCTGACACTAGTGGGCACTCATACCCTGCACTCACACGCTACAGAGGAGAAGGAGGAGGAGGAGGAAGAGGAGGAGGAGGAGGAGGAGGAGGAGGAGGAGGAGGGGAAGAGGGGATATGTGGATGCAGCCTCTCCTCTACACACTCCCTCTCTCTCTCTCTCTCTACTCCTCCCTCCCCTCCCTCTTTCCTGCGTATCACTCCTCTTTTCTCCACTACAACACAGAGAACAACAGAGAACAACAGAGAGCAGAGAGAGAGAGCAATCAACATGACGCCGACTGGTTGGCTGGCTTGCTGACTGACTGACTGGCTGGCTGGTTGGCTGGCTGACTGGCTATTTGGCTGTCTGGCAAACTGGCTAACTGGCTGGCTGACTGTCTGACTGACTGGTTGGCTGGCTGACTGTCTGACTGGCTGGCTAACTGGTTGGCTGGCTGGCTGGCTGGCTGGCTTTGCTGACTGACTGGCTGACTGGCTGACTGACTGTCTGGCTGACTGGCTGAATGACTGGCTGACTGACTGTCTGGCTGACTGGCTGACTGGCTGTCTGGCTGACTGTCTGGCTGGCTGGCTGTCTGGCTGACTGGCTGACTGGCTGTCTGGCTGACTGGCTGGCTGACTGTCTGGCTGTCTGGCTGACTGTCTGGCTGTCTGGCTGTCTGGCTGACTGTCTGGCTGTCTGGCTGTCTGGCTGACTGGCTGACTGGCTGGCTGGCTAGTTGCTGAGAGGAAAGGGAAAATGTCACCCTGGTTGGTGAGGACTGGACTGGCTGTAATTAATTAATGTTTTGATTTAGTCACTGTTTCTCTCGTTGGCGGTGGATTAGGACATAGTGGCATTTAAATGAGAGGAAGGAAGGGACTGAAGGAGGAAGGGTGGAGGAAAGGACGGAGGAGGGTATTAACGATGGCCAGATGACCATTAAAAGTCATCATACTGTATGGAGTGTGGTATTAATCAGAAGATGGAGAGAGGAGGTGGAGGAGGAAAATAGAGAGAGTATATACGTGAAATAGTGAGAGACAGAGAGAGAGAGAGAGAGAGAGAGAGAGAGAGAGAGACAGTGAGAGAGAGACAGTGAGAGAGAGAGAGAGAGACAGTGAGAGAGAGAGAGAGAGAGAGAGAGAGAGAGAGAGAGAGAGAGAGAGAGAGAGAGAGAGAGAGAGAGAGAGAGAGAGTCACTTAGAGAACCACTACTACTTCATCACAGCGTTCAGCTCCAGATCCCCAGTTCATTTTCTTTACCAATGGGGTAATCTTCACTCTTCTATTTCACAACGTGATTTCAGAACACACACAAGGTAGCCCCCCTTTAAACCCCATCTGTAGAAATGTTTCATTCTTTATAGTGCCATAATCAACAATAACCGGGACCAGTGTATGTGTGTGAAACACTAGCTGATACGTTTATAGTGATTGAGTATTGGATATCATCCCTCGGAGCAGACCTGATGTTGTCAGGCGGTGGAGTTGGCCAGACACTCTGCAAATCAACCGTAACGGAAGACCCAATGCTAACGTCCTTCCTGTCTGTCTGTGTGGGTAAATGCCTTCGTCTTACCTGAGTGTCTGACGGGAGGAACACTGTCTACTGCCTAGGTACTGCAGTCTGAATGGTACAACACTGTCTACTGCCTAGGTACTGCAGTCTGAATGGTAGAATACTGTCTACTACCAAGGTACTGCAGTCTGAATGGTAGAATACTGTCTACTACCTAGGTACTGCAGTCTGAATGGTAAAATACTGTCTACTACCTAGGTACTGCAGTCTGAATGGTAGAATACTGTCTACTACTTTGGTACTGCAGTCTGAATGGTAGAATACTGTCTACTACCTAGGTACTGCAGTCTGAATGGTAGAATACTGTCTACTACCTAGGTACTGCAGTCTGAATGGTAGAATACTGTCTACTACCTAGGTACTGCAGTCTGAATGGTAGAATACTGTCTACTACCTAGGTACTGCAGTCTGAATGGTAGAATACTGTCTACTACCTAGGTACTGCAGTCTGAATGGTAAAATACTGTCTACTACTTAGGTACTGCAGTCTGAATTGTAGAATACTGTCTACTACTTTGGTACTGCAATCTGAATGGTAGAATACTGTCTACTACCTGAGATCTGCAGTCTGAATGGTAGAACACTGTCTACTGCCTAGGTACTGCAGTCTGAATGGTAGAACACTGTCTACTACCTAGGTACTGCAGTCTGAATGGTAGAATACTGTCTACTACCTAGGTACTGCAGTCTGAATTTAGAATACTGTCTACTACCTAGGTACTGCAGTCTGAATGGTAGAACAATGTCTACTACCTAGTTACTGCAGTCTGAATGGTAGAATACTGTCTACTGCCTAGGTACTGCAGTCTGAATGGTAGAACACTGTCTACTGCCTAGGTACTGCAGTCTGAATGGTAGAACACTGTCTACTACCTAGTTACTGCAGTCTGAATGGTAGAACACTGTCTACTACCTAGGTACTGCAGTCTGAATGGTAGAATACTGTCTACTACCTAGGTACTGCAGTCTGAATGGTAGAATACTGTCTACTACCTAGGTACTGCAGTCTGAATGGTAGAATACTGTCTACTACCTAGGTACTGCAGTCTGAATGGTATAATACTGTCTTCTACTTTGGTACTGCAGTCTGAATGGTAGAATACTGTCTACTACCTAGGTACTGCAGTCTGAATGGTAGAATACTGTCTTCTACTTTGGTACTGCAGTCTGAATGGTAGAATACTGTCTACTACCTAGGCACTGCAGTCTGAATGGTAGAATACTGTCTTCTACTTTGGTACTGCAGTCTGAATGGTAGAATACTGTCTTCTACTTTTGTACTGCAGTCTGAATGGTAGAATACTGTCTACTACCTAGGTACTGCAGTCTGAATGGTAGAATACTGTCTTCTACTTTGGTACTGCAGTCTGAATGGTAGAATACTGTCTACTACCTAGGTACTGCAGTCTGAATGGTAGAATACTGTCTTCTACTTTGGTACTGCAGTCTGAATGGTAGAATACTGTCTACTACCTAGGTACTGCAGTCTGAATGTTAGAATACTGTCTTCTACTTTGGTACTGCAGTCTCTGCTGCTGCGTCGTCATCTGCATTCCGTGTTTCAGGTTTTTTTTGGGCGCTGGAGGGAGAATATGTTGGTGTGTCTATCTCTGCAGTCTCAGTTACTGGCGGTCGGGAGGCAAACCGTAGGGTCCATCCCATGTGGTGCACTATTCCCTATGTAGTGCACTTCTTTTGACCGTGGCCCAGTGTAGTGTACCATATAGAGAATAGGTTACCATTCAGGACGCAAGCGTAGTCTCTAATAAGAGGCGTCTCCAGCTGTCTTACCCCCAAGGAACAGTCTGGATACACCAGGCGGTGCATCTGTAGAGCTGTGAGGGGAAACTAAGTGCTTACAAGCTGCACTGTAGCTGGATACCCAATGGCTTTTCAATGAAGGAGAGGATCGGATAGGAGAAGGGGAAGGATGGCTGCCATTTCGGGATGTATTTCCACTCGTTGTAAAACGCACACTAAAGACTCCGGGGCAAATTCCAAAAGGGGCGATCCTATTTCCTACATACGGGTCCTGGTCAAAAGCAGTACACTATATAGGGAATAGGGGAGGCATTTGGTACCTAGATTAGTTTGTACGACCAGCTCTGTGGAATCGAAGTGAAGCCTTGTAAAAAGCAGTGCAGGTTCAGCACTCAGGAAGATCAACCAATCAAATTGATTAAAGGTGAGATTGCGCCAGTGTTCGGGGTCAGACTTAGAGATCAGAGGTCATGGTTCCCAGCCACGCATGGCCTGGGGACAGATGCATCATCTCTCCAGTAGGGGATTAGATATGAGGAAAACAAAAACAAAAAAGGAAAACCATCTGGATTTAAACTCAGACCCCTTAAATCCCCAGTTAATAAAGGTTGATTTATTAGTGCAGCTGGTCCTTTGACACTGTGGAAGCTGTTGTGTTTTGTTCTAGAGGGCCTCTGTTGCCGGAGTCTGTAAGCAGGAAGTAACTATGTTGTATACGTATATGGCAGTGTAATATTGCAGAGTACAACTAATTTAAATGAATCATTTCAAACTGTAATTTTCCCCTGTGCTGAGATGTATCTTACGGACAATTTTCAGTGTTTCACTCAGTTTCACCTAGACACAATTTGCCTTGTCACCAAAGAATGGCAAAATTAAATATAAATATAGCATCTAATTATCACAATTGATTTTCATCATACATGCGCTGACCTTAAGCTATGTTCTTTCTCTAAAAGTTTTCCCCGTTTTGTACGTAGTTTCAGCGGTTGGTTGATACCCATTGGAAATCAGGACGTAGCAACTTCTTCCTTCGTCTGTTCTCCTCATTTCAAAACCATTTTGTTTCCCGTAAGTGAGTTTCCCTGAAGTCTTCCTGCTGATGGCTTCTCTCTCTTATCCTCTGTGTTCCCAAATGGCAACCTTATAGAAATGCCCTACTTTTGACCAGAGCCCTTTGGGTCCTTGTCTAAAGTAGTGCACTTCGTAGGGAATAGGGTGGCATTTGGGACACATTCCTGGTAGTGTTCCTGAAAAGCATCAGACTGAATCTCTGAGTCTCTCAGTCTAACCATTCCAACTTTAGGCCCTTGTTTGGCCAGCAATCAATACACATCCCTGGTAGTGTTCCTGAAAAGCATCAGACTGAATCTCTGAGTCTCTCAGTCTAACCATTCCAACTTTAGGCCCTTGTTTGGCCAGCAATCAATACACATCCCTGGGAGCATTGGTCTTACAGTTGTAGTGGAAGATTGAAATGCAGAAATCTCATTAAGCTAAACTACAGTTAGACGTTGTTCCCTGGTCTCACCACTGGTTCTCCCTCCCTCCGTCCCTCCCCTAGTCTCCCCTCTGTTTCTCCCTCCCTCCGTCCCTCCCCTAGTCTCCCCTCTGTTTCTCCCTCCCTCCCTCTGTCCCTCCCCTGGTCTCCCCTCTGTTTCTCCCTCCCTCCGTCCCTCCCCTAGTCTCCCCTCTGTTTCTCCCTCCCTCCGTCCCTCCCCTAGTCTCCCCTCTGTTTCTCCCTCCCTCCCTCCGTCCCTCCCCTGGTCTCCCCTCTGTTTCTCCCTCCCTCCGTCCCTCCCCTAGTCTCCCCTCTGTTTCTCCCTCCCTCCCTCCGTCCCTCCCTTGGTCTCCCCTCTGGTTAGCCCTCCCTCCATCCCTCCCTTGGTCTCCCCTATATCCGTCCCTCCCTTGGTCTCCCCTCTGGTTCCCCCTCCCTCCGTCCCTCCCTAGTCTCCCTCTGGTTCCCCCTCCCTCCATCCCTCCCCTGGTCTCCCCTCTGGTTAGCCCTCCCTACATCCCTCCCTTGGTCTCCCCTATATCCGTCCCTCCCTTGGTCTCCCCTCTGGTTCACCCTCCCTCCGTCTCCCCTCTGTCCCTCTCCTGGTCTCCACTCAGAGAGAGAGAGTTTAAATACATCCCATATTTATTTTCCCTTTTGTACTTTAACTATTTGCACATAAAATGACATTTGAAATGCCTTTATTATTTTGGAACTTTTGTAAGAGTAATGCCAATAAAGCCCGTGAATTGAATTGAGAGAGAGAGAGAGAGAGAGAGAGAGAGAGAGAGAGAGAGAGAGAGAGAGAGAGAGAGAGAGAGAGAGAGAGAGAGAGAGAGAGAATAGGTAGCCGGGATGGGGTGGATTGAGAATGTGACGGCAGGTCTCTATGGAAACGAGAGGACTTGCGGCGAACCTGCGTGGTGTTTGATTTATTGAAGGTGCCTTCATGAATCTATCAAACCCAGGGAGATGAAGAGAAAAGCTGGGATACTGTATAGAATTAATGTAGGTTCAGCCCTGCACAAATATCTGTAGGTTTAGGCAAACTCTACTGTAGATTCTAGATGTTATAGTACAGTACGTTTAAAGGTTTAGTCCATCTCTACAGTAGATTCTAGATGTTATATTACAGTATGTTTAATGGTTTAGTCCATCTCTACAGTAGATTCTAGATGTTATAGTACAGTATGTAGGTTTAGTCCATCTCTACTGTAGATTCTAGATGTTATAGTACAGTACGTTTAAAGGTTTAGTCCATCTCTACAGTAGATTCTAGATGTTATATTACAGTATGTTTAATGGTTTAGTCCATCTCTACAGTAGATTCTAGATGTTATATTACAGTATGTTTAATGGTTTAGTCCATCTCTACTGTAGATTCTAGATGTTATATTACAGTATGTTTAAAGGTTTAGTCCATCTCTACTGTAGATTCTAGATGTTATATTACAGTATGTTTAATGGTTTAGTCCATCTCTACAGTAGATTCTAAATGTTATATTACAGTATGTTTAAAGGTTTAGTCCATCTCTACTGTAGTTTCTAGATGTTATATTACAGTATGTTTAAAGGTTTAGTCCATCTCTACAGTAGATTCTAGATGTTATAGTGCAGTATGTTTAAAGGTTTAGTCCATCTCTACAGTAGATTCTAGATGTTTTAGTGCAGTATGTTTAAAGGTTTAGTCCATCTCTACAGTAGATTCTAGATGTTATAATACAGTATGTTTAAAGGTTTAGTCCATCTCTACTGTAGATTCTAGATGTTATATTACAGTATGTTTAAAGGTTTAGTCTATCTCTACTGTAGATTCTAGATGTTATAATACAGTATGTTTAAAGGTTTAGTCCATCTCTACTGTAGATTCTAGATGTTATATTACAGTATGTTTAAAGGTTTAGTCCATCTCTACAGTAGATTCTAGATGTTATATTACAGTATGTTTAAAGATTTAGTCCATCTCTACTGTAGATTCTAGATGTTATAGCACAGTATGTTTAAAGGTTTAGTCCATCTCTACTGTAGTTTCTAGATGTTATAGTACAGTATGTTTAAAGGTTTAGTCCATCTCTACTGTAGATTCTAGATGTTATAGTACAGTATGTAGGTTTAGTCCATCTCTACAGTAGATTCTAGATGTTATATTACAGTATGTTTAAAGGTTTAGTCCATCTCTACAGTAGATTCTAGATGTTATATTACAGTATGTTTAAAGGTTTAGTCCATCTCTACTGTAGTTTCTAGATGTTATATTACAGTATGTTTAAAGGTTTAGTCCATCTCTACTGTAGTTTCTAGATGTTATTGTACAGTATGTTTAAAGGTTTAGTCCATCTCTACTGTAGATTCTAGATGTTATAGTACAGTATGTAGGTTTAGTCCATCTCTACAGTAGATTCTAGATGTTATATTACAGTATGTTTAAAGGTTTAGTCCATCTCTACAGTAGATTCTATATGTTATATTACAGTATGTTTAAAGGTTTAGTCCATCTCTACAGTAGATTCTAGATGTTATATTACAGTATGTTTAAAGGTTTAGTCCATCTCTACAGTAGTTTCTAGATGTTATATTACAGTATGTTTAAAGGTTTAGTCCATCTCTACAGTAGTTTCTAGATGTTATAGTACAGTATGTTTAAAGGTTTAGTCCATCTCTACAGTAGATTCTAGATGTTATAATACAGTATGTTTAAAGCTTTAGTCCATCTCTACTGTAGATTCTAGATGTTTTAGTACAGTATGTTTATTGACTTTGTCATTAACGTGAACCCCACAAATGCAAATGTATATGTAATGTCATCCCATTCCTCCATGTATAAACAGTATAACGTACAGTAGAGTGAAGCACATACAGTACTTTTGCAACGATAATAAACTTCCTGGGTTTCACAAAGAAATGTTACCGCACTAAAACGTACAATATGCCACTAGCGATTGTAATAATTCAGTAATCTTCATTAGCATAGTTTTATGTGAGAGCAAAAGGTCTGACAGACTGTATTTTCTGAAAAGGACTTTGACTCATTACATTGGAGTATTTTCAAATCAGAATAATGCTTTTAAACCCCCAGACCCAACCGCCTTCTTATCAGTGACGTACGGTGAGGTCGGTGGCTGGGTAGGCACTGGCCATTATCAGAGTAATGCTTTTAAACACCCAGACCCAACCGCCTTCATATTATTGAAGTGCTATTGAGGTCGGAGGCTGCGTGGGCACTACTTGATATTACCAAATACAGTAAACCTTGTCGAAGCCCAAGTTCACCATAAAACAACCAGGCTACTAAAATTGAATTAGCCATCATAAAAGAAACACCATCAAAGTCTGTCAATTTAAATTAGAGATATTTATTAATATATATATTTATATATATTTATATATTTTATGGGCTGCATCTCAGTGCACCGCATCCACCTTCTGCACCTGTGGTGAAAGGTCAGGCAGAGGTCGGTAATCCAGAGTAGTGGGACAAAGGTACAGGACGACAGGCAGACTCAGGGTCAGGGCGGGCAGAACGACAGGTCAAGGCAGGCAGGGGTCAATAATCCAGAGAGGGCGTAAGGTACCGGACAGAAGGCGGGCTCAGAGTCAGGTCAGGCAGAGGTCGGTAATCCAGAGTAGTGGGACAAAGGTACAGGACGACAGGCAGACTCAGGGTCAGGGCGGGCAGAACGACAGGTCAAGGCAGGCAGGGGTCAATAATCCAGAGAGGGCGTGGGTACCGGACAGAAGGCGGGCTCAGAGTCAGGTCAGGCGGAGGTCGGTAATCCAGAGTAGTGGGGCAAAGGTACAGGACGACAGGCAGACTCAGGGTCAGGGCGGGCAGAACGACAGGTCAAGGCAGGCAGGGGTCAATAATCCAGAGAGGGCGTAAGGTACCGGACAGAAGGCGGGCTCAGAGTCAGGTCAGGCAGAGGTCGGTAATCCAGAGTAGTGGGACAAAGGTACAGGACGACAGGCTATACACACTAACTAGACTATATATACACACTATATACACTAACTAGACTATATATACACACTATACACACTAACTAGACTATATATACACACTATACAAACTAACTAGACTATATATACACACTATATACACTAACTAGACTATATATACACACTATATACACTAACTAGACTATATATACACACTATACACACTAACTAGACTATATATACACACTATATACACTAACTAGACTATATATACACACTATATACACTAACTAGACTATATATACACACTATATACACTAACTAGACTATATATACACACTATATACACTAACTAGACTATATATATACACTATATATACACTAAATAGACTATATATACACACTATATACACACTAACTAGACTATATATACACACTATATACACTAACTAGACTATATATACACACTATATACACTAACTAGACTATATATACACACTATACACACTAACTAGACTATATATACACACTATATACACTAACTAGACTATATATACACACTATATACACTAACTAGACTATATATACACACTATATACACACTAACTAGACTATATATACACACTATATACACTAACTAGACTATATATACACACTATATACACTAACTAGACTATATATACACACTATACACACTAACTAGACTATATATACACACTATATACACTAACTAGACTATATATACACACTATACACACTAACTAGACTATATATATACACACTATATACACTAACTAGACTATATATACACACTATACACACTAACTAGACTATATATACACACTATACAAACTAACTAGACTATATATACACACTATATACACACTAACTAGACTATATATACACACTATGTACACTAACTAGACTATATATACACACTATATACACACTAACTAGACTATATATACACACTATATACACTAACTAGACTATATATACACACTATATACACACTAACTAGACTATATATACACACTATATACACTAACTAGACAATATATACACACTATACACACTAACTAGACTATATATACACACTATATACAGACTAACTAGACCATATATGCACACTATATACACTAAATAGACTATATATACACACTATACACACTAACTAGACTATATATACACACTATATACACTAACAAGACTATATATACACACTATATACACTGACTAGACTATATATACACATTATATACACTAACTAGACTATATATACACACTATATACACTAACTAGACTATATATATACACTATATACACACTAACTAGACTATATATACACACTATATACACACTAACTAGACAATATATACACACTATACACACACTAACTAGACTATATATACACACTATATACACTAACTAGACTATATATACACAATATACACACACTAACAAGACTATATATACACACTATATACACACTAACTAGACTATATATACACACTATACACTAACTAGACTATATATACACTATATACACGAACTAGACTATATATACACACTATATACACACTAACTAGACTATATATACACACTATATACACTAACTAGACTATATATACACACTATATACACTAACTATACTACATATACACACTATTTACACTAACTAGACTATATATACACACTATATACACTAACTATACTATATATACACACTATATACACACTAACTAGACTATATATACACACTATACACACACTAACTAGACTATATATACACACAATATACACTAACTAGACTATATATACACACTATACACACTAACTAGACTACATATATACACTATATACACTAACTAGACTATATATACACACTATTTACACTAACTAGACTATATATACACACTATATACACTAACTATACTATATATACACACTATATACACACTAACTAGACTATATATACACACTATACACACACTAACTAGACTATATATACACACAATATACACTAACTAGAATATATATACACACTATATACACTAACTAGACTACATATACACACTATTTACACTAACTAGACTATATATACACACTATATACACTAACTAGACTATATATACCCACTATTTACACTAACTAGACTATATATACACACTATACACACACTAACTATACTATATATACACACTATATACACACAAACTAGACTATATATACACACTATATACACACAAACTAGACTATATATACACACTATATACACTAACTAGACTATATATACACACTATACACACTAACTACACTATATATACACACTATATACACTAACTAGAATATATATACACACTATATACACACTAACTAGACTATATATATACACACTATACACACTAACTAGACTATATATATATACACTATATACACTTACTAGACTATATATACACACTATACACACTAACTAGACTACATATACACACTATATACACACTAACTAGACTATATATACACACTATACACACTAACTAGACTATATATACACACTATACACACTAACTAGACTACATATACACACTATTTACACTAACTAGACTATATATACACACTATATACACACTAACTATACTATATATACACTATATACACTTACTAGACTATATATACACACTATACACACTAACTAGACTACATATACACACTATATACACTAACTAGACTATATATACACTATATACACTAACTAGACTATATATATACACTATATACACTAACTAGACTATATATATAAACTATATACACTACCTAGACTATTTTGGGCCACAATGACAACCTCAACCTTTATATCCAATCAGACACTACTCACAATGACAACCTCAACATTTATATCCAATCAGACACTATTCACAATGACAACCTTTATATCCAATCAGACACTATTCACAATGACAACCTCAACATTTATATCCAATCAGACACTATTCACAATGACAACCTCAACCTTTATATCCAATCAGACACTATTCACAATGACAACCTTTATATCCAATCAGACACTATTCACAATGACAACCTCAACCTTTATATCCAATCAGACACTATTCACAATGACAACCTCAACCTTTATATCCAATCAGACACTATTCACCATGACAACCTCAACCTTTATATCCAATCAGACACTATTCACAATGACAACCTCAACATTTATATCCAATCAGACACTATTCACAATGACAACCTCAACCTTTATATCCAATCAGACACTATTCACAATGACAACCTCAACCTTTATATCCAATCAGACACTATTCACAATGACAACCTCAACCTTTATATCCAATCAGATACTATTCACAATGACAACCTCAACCTTTATATCCAATCAGACACTATTCACAATGACAACCTCAACCTTTATATCCAATCAGACACTATTCACAATGACAACCTCAACCTTTATATCCAATCAGACACTATTCACAATGACAACCTTTATATCCAATCAGACACTATTCACAATGACAACCTCAACCTTTATATCCAATCAGACACTATTCACAATGACAACCTCAACCTTTATATCCAATCAGATACTGTTCACAATGACAACCTTTATATCCAATCAGACACTATTCACAATGACAACCTTTATAGCCAATCAGACACTATTCACCATGACAACCTCAACCTTTATATCCAATCAGACACTATTCACCATGACAACCTCAACCTTTATATCCAATCAGACACTATTCACAATGACAACCTTTATAGCCAATCAGACACTATTCACCATGACAACCTCAACCTTTATATCCAATCAGACACTATTCACCATGACAACCTCAACCTTTATATCCAATCAGACACTATTCACAATGACAACCTCAACCTTTATATCCAATCAGACACTATTCACAATGACAACCTCAACCTTTATATCCAATCAGACACTATTCACAATGACAACCTCAACCTTTATATCCAATCAGACACTATTCACAATGACAACCTTTATATCCAATCAGACACTATTCACAATGACAACCTCAACCTTTATATCCAATCAGACACTATTCACAACGACAACCTTTATATCCAATCAGACACTATTCACAATGACAACCTCAACCTTTATATCCAATCAGACACTATTCACAACCTCAACCTTTATATCCAATCAGACACTATTCACAATGACAACCTCAACCTTTATATCCAATCAGACACTATTCACAATGACAACCTCAACCTTTATATCCAATCAGACACTATTCACAATGACAACCTTTATATCCAATCAGACACTATTCACCATGACAACCTCAACCTTTATATCCAATCAGACACTATTCACAATGACAACCTCAACCTTTATATCCAATCAGACACTATTCACAATGACAACCTCAACCTTTATATCCAATCAGACACTATTCACAATGACAACCTTTATATCCAATCAGACACTATTCACAATGACAACCTTTATATCCAATCAGACACTATTCACAATGACAACCTTTATATCCAATCAGACACTATTCACAATGACAACCTTTATATCCAATCAGACACTATTCACAATGACAACCTTTATATCCAATCAGACACTATTCACAATGACAACCTCAACCTTTATATCCAATCAGACACTATTCATAATGACAACCTCAACCTTTATATCCAATCAGACACTATTCACAATGACAACCTTTATATCCAATCAGACACAATTCGCAATGACAACCTCAATCTTTGTATCCAATCAGATAACGTGGTTTAATTTCTACGGTTGAATCCCCAATGGCACCCTATTCCCTTGGTTGTCCACTGCACTATGGATGCTGGATAAAAGTAGTGCACTTCATAAGGAATAGGTTGCCATTTCTGAGATAGGGAGTTAACAGAATAACATTTAGTCTAACTCGTCACAATATCATCCAGGGTATTGGCAGCCGTTGGGAACTTTTGGTTTTGATAACCAGACATATACACTTCAACACCTGAGCTTTCCAGAAAATCTTGTCTCATTTATTGTTCTGACAAGAAAATGTAGCCCCTGCTACCTTATACACACAGACAGACAGACAGACAGACAGAGACACAGAGAGAGAGAGAGAGAGAGAGAGAGAGAGAGAGAGAGAGAGAGAGAGAGAGAGAGAGAGAGAGAGAGAGAGAGAGAGAGAGAGAGAGCTACTTGACCGATGCTTGGTTCAACAAAACAATCAAACACAGATCTTTCTGCTTGGATATATAATAGTCCTTCTTAGATGAGGCTTACGTCCCAAATGGCAAACTATTCAACTCAGGGCCCTGGTCAGAAGCAGTGCCCTCCAGTATACAGGGAATATGCTGCCATTTGGGACACTAACCTCCGGACTGCTCCTCAGTAGGAGAGTGTGAGAAACCCAGACAAAACACTTGATCAAATGTCTACATACCTGACTAACAATACCATCACAAACACAACAAACTAACAATATACCCTCACAGTCCTGTGATAATCTGTTGAGGAACACAGCAAACTAACACTATATCTTCACAGTCGTGATAATCTGTTGAGGAACACAACAAACTAACAATACCTTCACAGTCCTGTGATAATCTGTTGAGGAACACAGCAAACTAACAATATACCTTCACAGTCCTGTGATAATCTGTTGAGGAACACAGCAAACTAACAATATACCTTCACAGTTCTGTGAGAATCTGTTGAGAAACACAACAAATTTACAATAGCCTCAGAGTCCTGTGATAATCTGTTGAGTAACAAACATAACACACTAACAATATACTCTCACAGTCCTGTGATAATCTGTTAGAGGAACACAACAAACTAACAATACCTTCACATTCCTGTAATAATCTGTTAGAGGAACACAACAAACTAACAATACCTTCACAGTCCTGTAATAATCTGTTGAGGAACACAACAAACTAACAATATACCCTCACAGTCCTGTGATAATCTGTTGAGGAACACAACAAACTAACAATATACCCTCAGAGTCCTGTGATAATCTGTTGAGGAACACAACAAACTAACAATATACCCTCAGAGTCCTGTGATAATCTGTTGAGGAACACAACAAACTAACAATATACCCTCAGAGTCCTGTGATAATCTGTTGAGGAACAAACACAACAAACAAAAACTACTTTTTGATGTTTTGCAGTTGCTTTTCGGATTTCGAAATCACCATAACGATGCAATAACCCCACAGTCTAGTGACAAAGAAAACCAGGATTTCAAAAGGATCGCACGCAAACACACACACACACGCCCATCTCCCAACAGCACAAAGAAGTGACACAATGGGAAATCAAAAAAGAGGATTATAGAACTACAACTGGGACACGTCTGACTTCACCCAGTTTGTGTCCTAAATGGCACTCTAAATAGAGCACTACCTTTGGCCAGGGCCCTTTTGGGGATATGGTGCCATATTAAGAAACAGCCCTGAGTTCATCCAAACTGCTGCTGCTGGGGGACGAAGGACTGAGCAGAATTTCAAAGTTGAGCCCATGATATGAAAACGACAAGATCTCTCCGCTATTCCTGCAAATTAGCAGTGCTGCCGAATGCAGACAGAGACGCAAGCCAACCGCATAGGAAGATTAACTGTTACAGAGAGTGACAAAAGACCCCAAAACATGTCCCTAACAACAAGGTCTTTCTAAATAAAGACTGGGAGAAAAACAGATGTACAGTAACAAATTAAGCAAAAATACGGATTCCTCACGTTCCATCTATAAGCGTGGAAACCTTTTTTGTCACATCCTTAAAAACAACATCAACACAAAACAACAGCAGCATCGACACAAAACAACAGCAGCATCAACACAAAACAGCAGCATCATCAACACAAAACAGCAGCATCGACACAAAACAACAGCAGTATCAACACAAAACAGCAGCAACATCAACACAAAACAACAGCAGCATCAACACAAAACAACAGCATCGACACAAAACAACAGCATCGACACACAACAACAGCAACATCAACACAAAACAACAGCATCGACACAAAACAGCAGCATCGACACAAAACAACAGCATCGACACAAAACAGCAGCATCGACACAAAACAGCAGCAACATCGACACAAAACAACAGTATCGACACGAAACAGCAGCAACATCAACACAAAACAGCAGCATCGACACAAAACAGCAGCATCGACACAAAACAGCAGTATCAACACAAAACAACAGCAACATCAACACAAAACAACAGCATCGACACAAAACAGCAGCATCGACACAAAACAACAGCATAGACACAAAACAGCAGCATCGACACAAAACAGCAGCAACATCAACACAAAACAGCAGCATCGACACAAAACAACATCATTGACACAAAACAGCAGCATCGACACAAAACAGCAGCAACATCAACACAAAACAGCAGCATTAACACAAAACAACAGCAACATCGACACAAAACAACAGCATCGACACAAAACAGCAGCAACATCAACACAAAACAGCAGCATCGACACAAAACAGCAGCATCGACACAAAACAGCAGCATCAACACAAAACAACAGCAACATCAACACAAAACAACAGCAACATCAACACAAAACAACAGCAGCATCAACACAAAACAACAGCACTATCAACACAAAATAGCAACATCAACACAAAACAGCAACATCAACACAAAACAACAGCAACATCAACACAAAACAACAGCAACATCAACACAAAACAACAGCATCATCAACACAAAACAGCAACACAAAACAACAGCAACATCAACAGCAAAATCAACACAAAACAACAGCAACATCAATACAAAACAACAGCAACATTGACACAAAACAGCAGCATTGACACAAAACAGCAGCAACATCAACACAAAACAACAGCAGCATCAACACAAAACAGCAACAGCTGAATCACCTTTCTTAGTGATTACAGCCTCGAGTCTTCTTGGGTATGACGCTACAAGCTTGGCACACCTGTATTTGGGGAGTTTCTCCCATTCTTCTCTGCAGATCCTCACAAGATCTGTCAGGTCGAATGGGGAGCGTTGCTGCACAGCTATTTTCAGGTCTCTCCAAAAAAAAAAAATGTACAGTAACAAATGAAGCAAAAATACGGATTCCTCACGTTCCATCTATAAGCGTGGAAACCTTTTTTGTCACATCCTTAAAAACAACATCATCACAAAACAACAGCAGCATCGACACAAAACAGCAGCAACATCAACACAAAACAGCAGCATCGACACAAAACAACAGCATTGACACAAAACAGCAGCATCGACACAAAACAGCAGCAACATCAACACAAAACAGCAGCATTAACACAAAACAACAGCAACATCGACACAAAACAACAGCATCGACACAAAACAGCAGCAGCATCGACACAAAACAGCAGCATCGACACAAAACAGCAGCATCAACACAAAACAACAGCAACATCAACACAAAACAACAGCAAAATCAACACAAAATAGCAACATCAACACAAAACAGCAACATCAACACAAAACAACAGCAACATCAACACAAAACAGCAACATCAACACAAAACAACAGCAGCATCGACACAAAACAGCAGCATCATCAACACAAAACAGCAGCATCGACACAAAACAACAGCAGTATCAACACAAAACAGCAGCAACATCAACACAAAACAACAGCAGCATCAACACAAAACAACAGCATCGGCACAAAACAGCAGCATCGACACAAAACAACAGCAACATCAACACAAAACAACAGCATCGACACAAAACAGCAGCATCAACACAAAACAACAGCATCGACACAAAACAGCAGCATCGACACAAAACAGCAGCAAAATCGACACAAAACAACAGCAACATCAACACAAAACAACAGCATCGACAGAAAACAGCAGCATCGACACAAAACAACAGCATCGACACAAAACAGCAGCATCGACACAAAACAGCAGCAACATCGACACAAAACAACAGCAACATCAACACAAAACAACAGCATCGACACAAAACAGCAGCATCGACACAAAACAACAGCAACATCAACACAAAACAACAGCATCGACACAAAACAGCAGCATCAACACAAAACAACAGCATCGACACAAAACAGCAGCATCGACACAAAACAGCAGCAAAATCGACACAAAACAACAGCAACATCAACACAAAACAACAGCATCGACACAAAACAGCAGCATCGACACAAAACAACAGCATCGACACAAAACAGCAGCATCAACACAAAACAACAGCAACATCAACACAAAACAACAGCAACATCAACACAAAATAGCAACATCAACACAAAACAGCAACATCAACACAAAACAACAGCAACATCAACACAAAACAGCAACATCAACACAAAACAACAGCAGCATCGACACAAAACAGCAGCATCATCAACACAAAACAGCAGCATCGACACAAAACAACAGCAGTATCAACACAAAACAACAGCAATATCAACACAAAACAACAGCATCGACACAAACAGCAGCATCAACACAAAATAACAGCATCGACACAAAACAGCAGCATCGACACAAAACAGCAGCAAAATCGACACAAAACAACAGCAACATCAACACAAAACAACAGAATCGACACAAAACAGCAGCATCGACACAAAACAGCAGCATCGACACAAAACAGCAGCAACATCAACACAAAACAACAGCATCGACACAAAACAGCAGCATCGACACATAACAGACTGGATAGCAGAGGATGGTTTGGATCCATTGACCTCTGGGTTATGGGCCCAGCACGCTTCCGCTGCACCACTCTGCTGTCAACCACCCCAGACGGGACTCGAACCCACAATCCCTGGCTTAGGAGGCCAGTGCCTTATCCATTAGGCCACTGGGGCGCTGTTATAAAGATAACTGTATGACGTCTCAGTGAGATATATATCACAACTCAACTCTCTATGGGGGAATTGTTGTCATACAGACGTGTAGAATCACAGCCAGAACCTTTGTCCCAGACACCATTCATTCCCTTACGGTATTTGGGCATTGAGGGCAGTGGCGGAAAAAGTACCCAATTGTCATACTTGAGTAAAAGTAAAGATACCTTAAAAAAGAAAATGACTCAATTAAATGACCAGGGATGTTCTCTTGAAAAGTTTTGTGAATTGGATCAAGTTCCTGTCCTGCCAAGCATTCAAAATGTAACGAGTATGTTTGGGTGTCAGGGAAAATGTACGGATGTAAAATGTAAATCATTTTTGGGGGAATGTAGTGAAGTAAAAGTAAAAATTCAGTAGTACTTTAAAGTATTTTTACTTAAATACTTTACACCACTGCTTGAGTGCCACCGTGCCTCCCTTCTCCACACCCACCCATTACCATCTGTCAGGGAACATCTCACAGCATCACCGAGCACTCTGTGTCCACCAATTAAAGATCTCCACACCCAACATCAACACAAAACAACAGCATCGACACAAAACAGCAGCATCGACACAAAACAGCAGCAACATCAACACAAAACAGCAGCATTAACACAAAACAACAGCAACATCGACACAAAACAACAGCATCGACACAAAACAGCAGCACCATAGACACAAAACAGCAGCATCGACACAAAACAGCAGCATCAACACAAAACAACAGCAACATCAACACAAAACAACAGCAACATCAACACAAAATAGCAACATCAACACAAAACAGCAACATCAACACAAAACAACAGCAACATCAACACAAAACAACAGCAACATCAACACAAAATAGCAACATCAACACAAAACAGCAACATCAACACAAAACAGCAGCAACATCAACACAAAACAGCAACATCAACACAAAACAACAGCAGCATCGACACAAAACAGCAGCATCATCAACACAAAACAGCAGCATCGACACAAAACAACAGCAGTATCAACACAAAACAGCAGCAACATCAACACAAAACAACAGCAGCATCAACACAAAACAACAGCATCGGCACAAAACAGCAGCATCGAAACAAAACAACAGCAACATCAACACAAAACAACAGCATCGACACAAAACAGCAGCATCAACACAAAACAACAGCATCGACACAAAACAGCAGCATCGACACAAAACAACAGCAACATCAACACAAAACAACAGCAGCATCGACACAAAACAACAGCAACATCAACACAAAACAGCAGCATCGACACAAAACAACAGCAATATCAACACAAAACAACAGCATCGACACAAAACAGCAGCATCGACACAAAACAACAGCATCGACACAAAACAGCAGCATCGACACAAAACAGCAGCAACATCGACACAAAACAACAGCAACATCAACACAAAACAGCAGCATCGACACATAACAGCAGCAACATCAACACAAAACAGCAGCAACCCGGTTACAAGTCCAACACTCTAACCACTAGGCTACTTGCCGCCCCTAAACAAACTGGATAGCAGAGGATGGTTTGGATCCATTGACCTCTGGGTTATGGGCCCAGCACGCTTCCGCTGCACCACTCTGCTGTCAACCACCCCAGACGGGACTCGAACCCACAATCCCTGGCTTAGGAGGCCAGTGCCTTATCCATTAGGCCACTGGGGCGCTGTTATAAAGATAACTGTATGACGTCTCAGTGAGATATATATCACAACTCAACTCTCTATGGGGGAATTGTTGTCATATAGACGTGTAGAATCACAGCCAGAACCTTTGTCCCAGACACCATTCATTCCCTTACGGTATTTGGGCATTGAGGGCAGTGACGGAAAAAGTACCCAATTGTCATACTTGAGTAAAAAGTAAAGATACCTTAAAAAAGAAAATGACTCAATTAAATGACCAGGGATGTTCTCTTGATAAGTTTTGTGAATTGGATCAAGTTCCTGTCCTGCCAAGCATTCAAAATGTAACGAGTATGTTTGGGTGTCAGGGAAAATGTACGGATGTAAAATGTAAATCATTTTTTTGGGGGGAATGTAGTGAAGTAAAAGTAAAAATTCAGTAGTACTTTAAAGTATTTTTACTTAAATACTTTACACCACTGCTTGAGTGCCACCGTGCCTCCCTTCTCCACACCCACCCTTACCATCTGTCAGGGAACATCTCACAGCATCACCGAGCACTCTGTGTCCACCAATTAAAGATCTCCACACCCAACATCAACACAAAACAACAGCATCGACACAAAACAGCAGCATCGACACAAAACAGCAGCAAAATCGACACAAAACAACAGCAACATCAACACAAAACAACAGCATCGACACAAAACAGCAGCATCGACACAAAACAACAGCATCGACACAAAACAGCAGCATCAACACAAAACAACAGCAACATCAACACAAAATAGCAACATCAACACAAAACAGCAACATCAACACAAAACAACAGCAACATCAACACAAAACAGCAACATCAACACAAAACAACAGCAGCATCATCAACACAAAACAGCAGCATCGACACAAAACAACAGCAGTATCAACACAAAACAGCAGCAACATCAACACAAAACAACAGCAGCATCAACACAAAACAACAGCATCGGCACAAAACAGCAGCATCGACACAAAACAACAGCAGTATCAACACAAAACAGCAGCAACATCAACACAAAACAACAGCAGCATCAACACAAAACAACAGCATCGGCACAAAACAGCAGCATCGACACAAAACAACAGCAACATCAACACAAAACAACAGCATCGACACAAAACAGCAGCATCAACACAAAACAACAGCATCGACACAAAACAGCAGCATCGACACAAAACAGCAGCAAAATCGACACAAAACAACAGCAACATCAACACAAAACAACAGCATCGACACAAAACAGCAGCATCGACACAAAACAACAGCATCGACACAAAACAGCAGCATCGACACAAAACAGCAGCAACATTGACACAAAACAACAGCAACATCAACACAAAACAACAGCATCGACACAAAACAGCAGCATCGACACAAAACAACAGCAACATCAACACAAAACAACAGCATCGACACAAAACAGCAGCATCAACACAAAACAACAGCATCGACACAAAACAGCAGCATCGACACAAAACAGCAGCAAAATCGACACAAAACAACAGCAACATCAACACAAAACAACAGCATCGACACAAAACAGCAGCATCGACACAAAACAACAGCATCGACACAAAACAGCAGCATCAACACAAAACAACAGCAACATCAACACAAAATAGCAACATCAACACAAAACAGCAACATCAACACAAAACAACAGCAACATCAACACAAAACAGCAACATCAACACAAAACAACAGCAGCATCGACACAAAACAGCAGCATCATCAACACAAAACAGCAGCATCGACACAAAACAACAGCAGTATCAACACAAAACAGCAGCAACATCAACACAAAACAACAGCAGCATCAACACAAAACAACAGCATCGGCACAAAACAGCAGCATCGACACAAAACAACAGCAACATCAACACAAAACAACAGCATCGACACAAAACAGCAGCATCAACACAAAACAACAGCATCGACACAAAACAGCAGCATCGACACAAAACAGCAGCAAAATCGACACAAAACAACAGCAACATCAACACAAAACAACAGCATCGACACAAAACAGCAGCATCGACACAAAACAGCAGCAAAATCGACACAAAACAACAGCAACATCAACACAAAACAACAGCATCGACACAAAACAGCAGCATCGACACAAAACAACAGCATCGACACAAAACAGCAGCATCGACACAAAACAGCAGCAACATCGACACAAAACAACAGCAACATCAACACAAAACAACAGCATCGACACAAAACAGCAGCATCGACACAAAACAACAGCAACATCAACACAAAACAACAGCATCGACACAAAACAGCAGCATCAACACAAAACAACAGCATCGACACAAAACAGCAGCATCGACACAAAACAGCAGCAAAATCGACACAAAACAACAGCAACATCAACACAAAACAACAGCATCGACACAAAACAGCAGCATCGACACAAAACAACAGCATCGACACAAAACAGCAGCATCAACACAAAACAACAGCAACATCAACACAAAATAGCAACATCAACACAAAACAGCAACATCAACACAAAACAACAGCAACATCAACACAAAACAGCAACATCAACACAAAACAACAGCAGCATCGACACAAAACAGCAGCATCATCAACACAAAACAGCAGCATCGACACAAAACAACAGCAGTATCAACACAAAACAGCAGCAACATCAACACAAAACAACAGCAGCATCAACACAAAACAACAGCATCGGCACAAAACAGCAGCATCGACACAAAACAGCAACATCAACACAAAACAACAGCATCATCAACACAAAACAGCAGCAACATCAACACAAAACAACAGCAGCATCAACACAAAACAACAGCATCGACACAAAACAGCAGCATCGACACAAAACAACAGCAACATCAACACAAAACAACAGCATCGACACAAAACAGCAGCATCAACACAAAACAACAGCATCGACACAAAACAGCAGCATCGACACAAAACAGCAGCAAAATCGACACAAAACAACAGCAACATCAACACAAAACAACAGCATCGACACAAAACAGCAGCATCGACACAAAACAACAGCATCGACACAAAACAGCAGCATCGACACAAAACAGCAGCAACATCGACACAAAACAACAGCAACATCAACACAAAACAACAGCATCGACACAAAACAGCAGCATCGACACAAAACAACAGCATCGACACAAAACAGCAGCATCGACACAAAACAGCAGCAACATCGACACAAAACAACAGCAACATCAACACAAAACAACAGCATCGACACAAAACAGCAGCATCGACACATAACAGCAGCAACATCAACACAAAACAGCAGCAACCCGGTTACAAGTCCAACACTCTAACCACTAGGCTACTTGCCGCCCCTAAAAAAACTGGATAGCAGAGGATGGTTTGGATCCATTGACCTCTGGGTTATGGGCCCAGCACGCCCGCTGCACCACTCTGCTGTCAACCACCCCAGACGGGACTCGAACCCACAATCCCTGGCTTAGGAGGCCAGTGCCTTATCCATTAGGCCACTGGGGCGCTGTTATAAAGATAACTGTATGACGTCTCAGTGAGATATATATCACAACTCAACTCTCTATGGGGGAATTGTTGTCATATAGACGTGTAGAATCACAGCCAGAACCTTTGTCCCAGACACCATTCATTCCCTTACCGTATTTGGGCATTGAGGGCAGTGGCGGAAAAAGTACCCAATTGTCATACTTGAGTAAAAGTAAAGATACCTTAAAAAAGAAAATGACTCAATTAAATGACCAGGGATGTTCTCTTGATAAGTTTTGTGAATTGGATCAAGTTCCTGTCCTGCCAAGCATTCAAAATGTAACGAGTATGTTTGGGTGTCAGGGAAAATGTACGGATGTAAAATGTAAATCATTTTTTGGGGGAATGTAGTGAAGTAAAAGTAAAAATTCAGTAGTACTTTAAAGTATTTTTACTTAAATACTTTACACCACTGCTTGAGTGCCACCGTGCCTCCCTTCTCCACACCCACCCTTACCATCTGTCAGGGAACATCTCACAGCATCACCGAGCACTCTGTGTCCACCAATTAAAGATCTCCACACCCAACATCAACACAAAACAACAGCATCGACACAAAACAGCAGCATCGACACAAAACAGCAGCAACATCAACACAAAACAGCAGCATTAACACAAAACAACAGCAACATCGACACAAAACAACAGCATCGACACAAAACAGCAGCACCATCGACACAAAACAGCAGCATCGACACAAAACAGCAGCATCAACACAAAACAACAGCAACATCAACACAAAACAACAGCAACATCAACACAAAATAGCAACATCAACACAAAACAGCAACATCAACACAAAACAACAGCAACATCAACACAAAACAACAGCAACATCAACACAAAATAGCAACATCAACACAAAACAGCAACATCAACACAAAACAGCAGCAACATCAACACAAAACAGCAACATCAACACAAAACAACAGCAGCATCGACACAAAACAGCAGCATCATCAACACAAAACAGCAGCATCGACACAAAACAACAGCAGTATCAACACAAAACAGCAGCAACATCAACACAAAACAACAGCATCGGCACAAAACAGCAGCATCGACACAAAACAACAGCAACATCAACACAAAACAACAGCATCGACACACAAAACAGCAGCATCAACACAAAACAACAGCATCGACACAAAACAGCAGCATCGACACAAAACAACAGCAACATCAACACAAAACAACAGCAGCATCGACACAAAACAACAGCAACATCAACACAAAACAGCAGCATCGACACAAAACAACAGCAATATCAACACAAAACAACAGCATCGACACAAAACAGCAGCATCGACACAAAACAACAGCATCGACACAAAACAGCAGCATCGACACAAAACAGCAGCAACATCGACACAAAACAACAGCAACATCAACACAAAACTCTACCGTCTACCGTCTATATGACGTCCTGCCAAGCATTCAAAATGTAACGAGTATGTTTGGGTGTCAGAGAAAATGTACGGATGTAAAATGTAAATCATTTTTTTGGGGGGAATGTAGTGAAGTAAAAGTAAAAATTCAGTAGTACTTTAAAGTATTTTTACTTAAATACTTTACACCACTGCTTGAGTGCCACCGTGCCTCCCTTCTCCACACCCACCCTTACCATCTGTCAGGGAACATCTCACAGCATCACCGAGCACTCTGTGTCCACCAATTAAAGATCTCCACACCCAACATCAACACAAAACAACAGCATCGACACAAAACAGCAGCATCGACACAAAACAGCAGCAACATCAACACAAAACAGCAGCATTAACACAAAACAACAGCAACATCGACACAAAACAACAGCATCGACACAAAACAGCAGCAGCATCGACACAAAACAGCAGCATCGACACAAAACAGCAGCATCAACACAAAACAACAGCAACATCAACACAAAACAACAGCAACATCAACACAAAATAGCAACATCAACACAAAACAGCAACATCAACACAAAACAACAGCAACATCAACACAAAACAGCAACATCAACACAAAACAACAGCAGCATCGACACAAAACAGCAGCATCATCAACACAAAACAGCAGCATCGACACAAAACAACAGCAGTATCAACACAAAACAGCAGCAACATCAACACAAAACAACAGCATCGGCACAAAACAGCAGCATCGACACAAAACAACAGCAACATCAACACAAAACAACAGCATCGACACAAAACAGCAGCATCAACACAAAACAGCAACATCAACACAAAACAACAGCAGCATCGACACAAAACAGCAGCATCATCAACACAAAACAGCAGCATCGACACAAAACAACAGCAGTATCAACACAAAACAGCAGCAACATCAACACAAAACAACAGCATCGGCACAAAACAGCAGCATCGACACAAAACAACAGCAACATCAACACAAAACAACAGCATCGACACAAAACAGCAGCATCAACACAAAACAACAGCATCGACACAAAACAGCAGCATCGACACAAAACAGCAGCATCAACACAAAACAACAGCATCGGCACAAAACAGCAGCATCGACACAAAACAACAGCAACATCAACACAAAACAACAGCATCGACACAAAACAGCAGCATCAACACAAAACAACAGCATCGACACAAAACAGCAGCATCGACACAAAACAGCAGCAAAATCGACACAAAACAACAGCAACATCAACACAAAACAACAGCATCGACACAAAACAGCAGCATCGACACAAAACAACAGCATCGACACAAAACAGCAGCATCGACACAAAACAGCAGCAACATCGACACAAAACAACAGCAACATCAACACAAAACAACAGCATCGACACAAAACAGCAGCATCGACACATAACAGCAGCAACATCAACACAAAACAGCAGCAACCCGGTTACAAGTCCAACACTCTAACCACTTGCGCCCCTAAACAAACTGGATAGCAGAGGATGGTTTGGATCCATTGACCTCTGGGTTATGGGCCCAGCACGCTTCCGCTGCACCACTCTGCTGTCAACCACCCCAGACGGGACTCGAACCCACAATCCCTGGCTTAGGAGGCCAGTGCCTTATCCATTAGGCCACTGGGGCGCTGTTATAAAGATAACTGTATGACGTCTCAGTGAGATATATATCACAACTCAACTCTCTATGGGGGAATTGTTGTCATATAGACGTGTAGAATCACAGCCAGAACCTTTGTCCCAGACACCATTCATTCCCTTACCGTATTTGGGCATTGAGGGCAGTGGCGGAAAAAGTACCCAATTGTCATACTTGAGTAAAAGTAAAGATACCTTAAAAAAGAAAATGACTCAATTAAATGACCAGGGATGTTCTCTTGATAAGTTTTGTGAATTGGATCAAGTTCCTGTCCTGCCAAGCATTCAAAATGTAACGAGTATGTTTGGGTGTCAGGGAAAATGTACTGGATGTAAAATGTAAATCATTTTTGGGGGAATGTAGTGAAGTAAAAGTAAAAATTCAGTAGTACTTTAAAGTATTTTTACTTAAATACTTTACACCACTGCTTGAGTGCCACCGTGCCTCCCTTCTCCACACCCACCCATTACCATCTGTCAGGGAACATCTCACAGCATCACCGAGCACTCTGTGTCCACCAATTAAAGATCTCCACACCCAACATCAACACAAAACAACAGCATCGACACAAAACAGCAGCATCGACACAAAACAGCAGCAACATCAACACAAAACAGCAGCATTAACACAAAACAACAGCAACATCGACACAAAACAACAGCATCGACACAAAACAGCAGCACCATCGACACAAAACAGCAGCATCGACACAAAACAGCAGCATCAACACAAAACAACAGCAACATCAACACAAAACAACAGCAACATCAACACAAAATAGCAACATCAACACAAAACAGCAACATCAACACAAAACAACAGCAACATCAACACAAAACAACAGCAACATCAACACAAAATAGCAACATCAACACAAAACAGCAACATCAACACAAAACAGCAGCAACATCAACACAAAACAGCAACATCAACACAAAACAACAGCAGCATCGACACAAAACAGCAGCATCATCAACACAAAACAGCAGCATCGACACAAAACAACAGCAGTATCAACACAAAACAGCAGCAACATCAACACAAAACAACAGCAGCATCAACACAAAACAACAGCATCGGCACAAAACAGCAGCATCGACACAAAACAACAGCAACATCAACACAAAACAACAGCATCGACACAAAACAGCAGCATCAACACAAAACAACAGCATCGACACAAAACAGCAGCATCGACACAAAACAACAGCAACATCAACACAAAACAACAGCAGCATCGACACAAAACAACAGCAACATCAACACAAAACAGCAGCATCGACACAAAACAACAGCAATATCAACACAAAACAACAGCATCGACACAAAACAGCAGCATCGACACAAAACAACAGCATCGACACAAAACAGCAGCATCGACACAAAACAGCAGCAACATCGACACAAAACAACAGCAACATCAACACAAAACAACAGCAACATCGACACAAAACAGCAGCATCGACACATAACAGCAGCAACATCAACACAAAACAGCAGCAACCCGGTTACAAGTCCAACACTCTAACCACTAGGCTACTTGCCGCCCCTAAACAAACTGGATAGCAGAGGATGGTTTGGATCCATTGACCTCTGGGTTATGGGCCCAGCACGCTTCCGCTGCACCACTCTGCTGTCAACCACCCCAGACGGGACTCGAACCCACAATCCCTGGCTTAGGAGGCCAGTGCCTTATCCATTAGGCCACTGGGGCGCTGTTATAAAGATAACTGTATGACGTCTCAGTGAGATATATATCACAACTCAACTCTCTATGGGGGAATTGTTGTCATATAGACGTGTAGAATCACAGCCAGAACCTTTGTCCCAGACACCATTCATTCCCTTACCGTATTTGGGCATTGAGGGCAGTGGCGGAAAAAGTACCCAATTGTCATACTTGAGTAAAAGTAAAGATACCTTAAAAAAGAAAATGACTCAATTAAATGACCAGGGATGTTCTCTTGATAAGTTTTGTGAATTGGATCAAGTTCCTGTCCTGCCAAGCATTCAAAATGTAACAGTATGTTTGGGTGTCAGGGAAAATGTACGGATGTAAAATGTAAATCATTTTTTGGGGGAATGTAGTGAAGTAAAAGTAAAAATTCAGTAGTACTTTAAAGTATTTTTACTTAAATACTTTACACCACTGCTTGAGTGCCACCGTGCCTCCCTTCTCCACACCCACCCTTACCATCTGTCAGGGAACATCTCACAGCATCACCGAGCACTCTGTGTCCACCAATTAAAGATCTCCACACCCAACATCAACACAAAACAACAGCATCGACACAAAACAGCAGCATCGACACAAAACAGCAGCAACATCAACACAAAACAGCAGCATTAACACAAAACAACAGCAACATCGACACAAAACAACAGCATCGACACAAAACAGCAGCAGCATCGACACAAAACAGCAGCATCGACACAAAACAGCAGCATCAACACAAAACAACAGCAACATCAACACAAAACAACAGCAACATCAACACAAAATAGCAACATCAACACAAAACAGCAACATCAACACAAAACAACAGCAACATCAACACAAAACAGCAACATCAACACAAAACAACAGCAGCATCGACACAAAACAGCAGCATCATCAACACAAAACAGCAGCATCGACACAAAACAACAGCAGTATCAACACAAAACAGCAGCAACATCAACACAAAACAACAGCATCGGCACAAAACAGCAGCATCGACACAAAACAACAGCAACATCAACACAAAACAACAGCATCGACACAAAACAGCAGCATCAACACAAAACAACAGCATCAACACAAAACAACAGCAGCATCGACACAAAACAGCAGCAGCATCAACACAAAACAACACATCGACACAACAGCAACATCAACACAAAACAGCACACACAAAACAACAGCAGCTGACATCAAAACAGCAAACACAAACAGCAACATCGACACAAAACAACAGCATCAACACAAAACAACAGCATCGACACAAAACAACAGCAGCATCAACACAAAACAACAGCATCGACACAAAACAGCAGCATCGACACAAAACAGCAACATCAACACAAAACAACAGCATCGACACAAAACAGCAGCATCAACACAAAACAACAGCATCGACACAAACAGCAGCATCGACACAAAACAGCAGCATCGACACAAAACAACAGCAACATCAACACAAAACAACAGCATCGACACAAAACAGCAGCATCAACACAAAACAACAGCATCGACACAAAACAGCAGCATCGACACAAAACAGCAGCATCAACACAAAAACAACAGCATCGGCACAAAACAGCAGCATCGACACAAAACAACAGCAACATCAACACAAAACAACAGCATCGACACAAAACAGCAGCATCAACACAAAACAACAGCATCGACACAAAACAGCAGCAGCATCGACACAAAACAGCAGCAAAATCGACACAAAACAACAGCAACATCAACACAAAACAACAGCATCGACACAAAACAGCAGCATCGACACAAAACAACAGCATCGACACAAAACAGCAGCATCGACACAAAACAGCAGCAACATCGACACAAAACAACAGCAACATCAACACAAAACAACAGCATCGACACAAAACAGCAGCATCGACACATAACAGCAGCAACATCAACACAAAACAGCAGCAACCCGGTTACAAGTCCAACACTCTAACCACTTGCACGCCCCTAAACAAACTGGATAGCAGAGGATGGTTTGGATCCATTGACCTCTGGGTTATGGGCCCAGCACGCTTCGCTGCACCACTCTGCTGTCAACCACCCCAGACGGGACTCGAACCCACAATCCCTGGCTTAGGAGGCCAGTGCCTTATCCATTAGGCCACTGGGGCGCTGTTATAAAGATAACTGTATGACGTCTCAGTGAGATATATATCACAACTCAACTCTATGGGGGAATTGTTGTCATATAGACGTGTAGAATCACAGCCAGAACCTTTGTCCCAGACACCATTCATTCCCTTACCGTATTTGGGCATTGAGGGCAGTGGCGGAAAAAGTACCCAATTGTCATACTTGAGTAAAAGTAAAGATACCTTAAAAAGAAAATGACTCAATTAAATGACCAGGGATGTTCTCTTGATAAGTTTTGTGAATTGGATCAAGTTCCTGTCCTGCCAAGCATTCAAAATGTAACGAGTATGTTTGGGTGTCAGGAAAATGTACGGATGTAAAATGTAAATCATTTTTGGGGGAATGTAGTGAAGTAAAAGTAAAAATTCAGTAGTACTTTAAAGTATTTTTACTTAAATACTACACCACTGCTTGAGTGCCACCGTGCCTCCCTTCTCCACACCCACCCTTACCATCTGTCAGGAACATCTCACAGCATCACCGAGCACTCTGTGTCCACCAATTAAAGATCTCCACACCCAACATCAACACAAAACAACAGCATCGACACAAAACAGCAGCATCGACACAAAACAGCAGCAACATCAACACAAAACAGCAGCATTAACACAAAACAACAGCAACATCGACACAAAACAACAGCATCGACACAAAACAGCAGCAGCATCGACACAAAACAGCAGCATCGACACAAAACAGCAGCATCAACACAAAACAACAGCAACATCAACACAAAACAACAGCAACATCAACACAAAATAGCAACATCAACACAAAACAACAGCAACATCAACACAAAACAGCAACATCAACACAAAACAACAGCAACATCAACACAAAATAGCAACATCAACACAAAACAGCAACATCAACACAAAACAACAGCAACATCAACACAAAACAGCAACATCAACACAAAACAACAGCAGCATCGACACAAAACAGCAGCATCATCAACACAAAACAGCAGCATCGACACAAAACAACAGCAGTATCAACACAAAACAGCAGCAACATCAACACAAAACAACAGCAGCATCAACACAAAACAACAGCATCGGCACAAAACAGCAGCATCGACACAAAACAACAGCAACATCAACACAAAACAACAGCATCGACACAAAACAGCAGCATCAACACAAAACAACAGCATCGACACAAAACAGCAGCATCGACACAAAACAACAGCAACATCAACACAAAACAACAGCAGCATCGACACAAAACAACAGCAACATCAACACAAAACAGCAGCATCGACACAAAACAACAGCAATATCAACACAAAACAACAGCATCGACACAAAACAGCAGCATCGACACAAAACAACAGCATCGACACAAAACAGCAGCATCGACACAAAACAGCAGCAACATCGACACAAAACAACAGCAACATCAACACAAAACAACAGCATCGACACAAAACAGCAGCATCGACACATAACAGCAGCAACATCAACACAAAACAGCAGCAACCCGGTTACAAGTCCAACACTCTAACCACTAGGCTACTTGCCGCCCCTAAACAAACTGGATAGCAGAGGATGGTTTGGATCCATTGACCTCTGGGTTATGGGCCCAGCACGCTTCCGCTGCACCACTCTGCTGTCAACCACCCCAGACGGACTCGAACCCACAATCCCTGGCTTAGGAGGCCAGTGCCTTATCCATTAGGCCACTGGGGCGCTGTTATAAAGATAACTGTATGACGTCTCAGTGAGATATATATCACAACTCAACTCTCTATGGGGGAATTGTTGTCATATAGACGTGTAGAATCACAGCCAGAACCTTTGTCCCAGACACCATTCATTCCCTTACCGTATTTGGGCATTGAGGGCAGTGGCGGAAAAAGTACCCAATTGTCATACTTGAGTAAAAGTAAAGATACCTTAAAAAGAAAATGACTCAATTAAATGACCAGGGATGTTCTCTTGATAAGTTTTGTGAATTGGATCAAGTTCCTGTCCTGCCAAGCATTCAAAATGTAACTTGAGTATGTTTGGGTGTCAGGAAAATGTACGGATGTAAAATGTAAATCATTTTTGGGGGAATGTAGTGAAGTAAAGTAAAAATTCAGTAGTACTTTAAAGTATTTTTACTTAAATACTTTACACCACTGCTTGAGTGCCACCGTGCCTCCCTTCTCCACACCCACCCATTACCATCTGTCAGGAACATCTCACAGCATCACCGAGCACTCTGTGTCCACCAATTAAAGATCTCCACACCCAACATCAACACAAAACAACAGCATCGACACAAAACAGCAGCATCGACACAAAACAGCAGCAACATCAACACAAAACAGCAGCATTAACACAAAACAACAGCAACATCGACACAAAACAACAGCATCGACACAAAACAGCAGCAGCATCGACACAAAACAGCAGCATCGACACAAAACAGCAGCATCAACACAAAACAACAGCAACATCAACACAAAACAACAGCAACATCAACACAAAATAGCAACATCAACACAAAACAGCAACATCAACACAAAACAACAGCAACATCAACACAAAACAGCAACATCAACACAAAACAACAGCAGCATCGACACAAAACAGCAGCATCATCAACACAAAACAGCAGCATCGACACAAAACAACAGCAGTATCAACACAAAACAGCAGCAACATCAACACAAAACAACAGCATCGGCACAAAACAGCAGCATCGACACAAAACAACAGCAACATCAACACAAAACAACAGCATCGACACAAAACAGCAGCATCAACACAAAACAACAGCAACATCAACACAAAACAACAGCAGCATCGACACAAAACAGCAGCATCATCAACACAAAACAGCAGCATCGACACAAAACAACAGCAGTATCAACACAAAACAGCAGCAACATCAACACAAAACAACAGCATCGGCACAAAACAGCAGCATCGACACAAAACAACAGCAACATCAACACAAAACAACAGCATCGACACAAAACAGCAGCATCAACACAAAACAGCAGCATCGACACAAAACAACAGCATCGACACAAAACAGCAGCATCAGCACAAAACAACAGCAACATCAACACAAAATAGCAACATCAACACAACAAAACAGCAACATCAACACAAAACAACAGCAACATCAACACAAAACAGCAACATCAACACAAAACAACAGCAGCATCGACACAAAACAGCAGCATCATCAACACAAAACAGCAGCATCGACACAAAACAACAGCAAGTATCAACACAAAACAGCAGCAACATCAACACAAAACAACAGCAGCATCAACACAAAACAACAGCATCGGCACAAAACAGCAGCATCGACACAAAACAACAGCAACATCAACACAAAACAACAGCGCAGCATCAACACAAACAACAGCATCGGCACAAAACAGCAGCATCGACACAAAACAACAGCAAAATCGACACAAACAACAGCAACATCAACACAAAACAACAGCATCGACACAAAACAGCAGCATCGACACAAAACAGCAGCAAAATCGACACAAAACAACAGCAACATCAACACAAAACAACAGCATCGACACAAAACAGCAGCATCGACACAAAACAACAGCATCGACACAAAACAGCAGCATCGACACAAAACAGCAGCAACATCGACACAAAACAACAGCAACATCAACACAAAACAACAGCATCGACACAAAACAGCAGCATCGACACATAACAGCAGCAACATCAACACAAAACAGCAGCAACCCGGTTACAAGTCCAACACTCTAACCACTAGGCTACTTGCCGCCCCTAAACAAACTGGATAGCAGAGGATGGTTTGGATCCATGGGCCATGCGCTTCCGCTGCACCACTCTGCTGTCAACCACCCCAGACGGGTGTGCCTTATCCATTAGGCCACTGGGCGCTGTTATAAAGATAACTGTATGACGTCTCAGTGAGATATATATCACAACTCAACTCTCTATGGGGGAATTGTTGTCATATAGACGTGTAGAATCACAGCCAGAACCTTTGTCCCAGACACCATTCATTCCCTTACCGTATTTGGGCATTGAGGGCAGTGGCGGAAAAAGTACCCAATTGTCATACTTGAGTAAAAGTAAAGATACCTTAAAAAGAAAATGACTCAATTAAATGACCAGGGATGTTCTCTTGATAAGTTTTGTGAATTGGATCAAGTTCCTGTCCTGCCAAGCATTCAAAATGTAGAGTATGTTTGGGTGTCAGGGAAAATGTGCGGATGTAAAATGTAAATCATTTTTTGAGGGAATGTAGTGAAGTAAAGTAAAAATTCAGTAGTACTTTAAAGTATTTTTACTTAAATACTTTACACCACTGCTTGAGTGCCACCGTGCCTCCCTTCTCCACACCCACCCTTACCATCTGTCAGGAACATCTCACAGCATCACCGAGCACTCTGTGTCCACCAATTAAAGATCTCCACACCCAACATCAACACAAAACAACAGCATCGACACAAAAAACAGCATCGACACAAAACAGCAGCAACATCAACACAAAACAGCAGCATTAACACAAAACAACAGCAACATCGACACAAAACAACAGCATCGACACAAAACAGCAGCACCATCGACACAAAACAGCAGCATCGACACAAAACAGCAGCATCAACACAAAACAACAGCAACATCAACACAAAACAACAGCAACATCAACACAAAATAGCAACATCAACACAAAACAGCAACATCAACACAAAACAACAGCAACATCAACACAAAACAACAGCAACATCAACACAAAATAGCAACATCAACACAAAACAGCAACATCAACACAAAACAGCAGCAACATCAACACAAAACAGCAACATCAACACAAAACAACAGCAGCATCGACACAAAACAGCAGCATCATCAACACAAAACAGCAGCATCGACACAAAACAACAGCAGTATCAACACAAAACAGCAGCAACATCAACACAAAACAACAGCAGCATCAACACAAAACAACAGCATCGGCACAAAACAGCAGCATCGACACAAAACAACAGCAACATCAACACAAAACAACAGCATCGACACAAAACAGCAGCATCAACACAAAACAACAGCATCGACACAAAACAGCAGCATCGACACAAAACAACAGCAACATCAACACAAAACAACAGCAGCATCGACACAAAACAACAGCAACATCAACACAAAACAGCAGCATCGACACAAAACAACAGCAATATCAACACAAAACAACAGCATCGACACAAAACAGCAGCATCGACACAAAACAACAGCATCGACACAAAACAGCAGCATCGACACAAAACAGCAGCAACATCGACACAAAACAACAGCAACATCAACACAAAACAACAGCATCGACACAAAACAGCAGCATCGACACATAACAGCAGCAACATCAACACAAAACAGCAGCAACCGGTTACAAGTCCAACACTCTAACCACTGGGCTACTTGCGCCCCTAAACAAACTGGATAGCAGAGGATGGTTTGGATCCATTGACCTCTGGGTTATGGGCCCAGCACGCTTCCGCTGCACCACTCTGCTGTCAACCACCCCAGGCGGGACTCGAACCCACAATCCCTGGCTTAGGAGGCCAGTGCCTTATCCATTAGGCCACTGGGGCGCTGTTATAAAGATAACTGTATGACGTCTCAGTGAGATATATATCACAACTCAACTCTCTATGGGGGAATTGTTGTCATATAGACGTGTAGAATCACAGCCAGAACCTTTGTCCCAGACACCATTCATTCCCTTACACGTATTTGGGCATTGAGGGCAGTGGCGGAAAAAGTACCCAATTGTCATACTTGAGTAAAAGTAAAGATACCTTAAAAAAGAAAATGACTCAATTAAATGACCAGGGATGTTCTCTTGATAAGTTTTGTGAATTGGATCAAGTTCCTGTCCTGCCAAGCATTCAAAATGTAAGTATGTTTGGGTGTCAGGGAAAATGTCTGGATGTAAAATGTAAATCATTTTTTGGGGAATGTAGTGAAGTAAAAGTAAAAATTCAGTAGTACTTTAAAGTATTTTTACTTAAATACTTTACACCACTGCTTGAGTGCCACCGTGCCTCCCTTCTCCACACCCACCCTTACCATCTGTCAGGGAACATCTCACAGCATCACCGAGCACTCTGTGTCCACCAATTAAAGATCTCCACACCCAACATCAACACAAAACAACAGCATCGACACAAAACAGCAGCATCGACACAAAACAGCATCGACACAAAACAGCAGCATCGACACAAAACAGCAGCAACATCACACAAACAGCAGCATTAACACAAAACAACAGCAACATCCAGCACATCGACACAAAACAACAGCATCGACACAAAACAGCAGCATCGACACAAAACAGCAGCATCGACACAAAACAGCAGCATCAACACAAAACAACAGCAACATCAACACAAAACAACAGCAACATCAACACAAAATAGCAACATCAACACAAAGCAGCAACATCAACACAAAACAACAGCAACATCAACACAAAACAGCAACATCAACACAAAACAACAGCAGCATCGACACAAAACAGCAGCATCATCAACACAAAACAGCAGCATCGACACAAAACAACAGCAGTATCAACACAAAACAGCAGCAACATCAACACAAAACAACAGCATCGGCACAAAACAGCAGCATCGACACAAAACAACAGCAACATCAACACAAAACAACAGCATCGACAAACAGCATCAACACAAAACAACATCAACATCAAAACAACAGCAGCATCGACACAAAACAGCAGCATCATCAACACAAAACAGCAGCATCGACACAAAACAACAGCGGTATCAACACAAAACAGCAGCAACATCAACACAAAACAACAGCATCGGCACAAAACAGCAGCATCGACACAAAACAACAGCAACATCAACACAAAACAACAGCATCGACACAAAACAGCAGCATCAACACCAAACAACAGCAGCATCGACACAAAACAGCAGCATCAACACAAAACAACAGCATCGGCACAAAACAGCAGCATCGACACAAAACAACAGCAACATCAACACAAAACAACAGCATCGACACAAAACAGCAGCATCGACACAAAACAGCAGCATCGACACAAAACAGCAGCAAATCGACACAAAACAACAGCAACATCAACACAAAACAACAGCATCGACACAAAACAGCAGCATCGACACAAAACAACAGCATCGACACAAAACAGCATCGACACAAAACAGCAGCAACATCGACACAAAACAACAGCAACATCAACACAAAACAACAGCATCGACACAAAACAGCAGCATCGACACATAACAGCAGCAACATCAACACAAAACAGCAGCAACCCGGTTACAAGTCCAACACTCTAACCACTAGGCTACTTGCCGCCCCTAAACAAACTGGATAGCAGAGGATGGTTTGGATCCATTGACCTCTGGGTTATGGGCCCAGCACGCTTCCGCTGCACCACTCTGCTGTCAACCACCCCAGACGGGACTCGAACCCACAATCCCTGGCTTAGGAGGCCAGTGCCTTATCCATTAGGCCACTGGGGCGCTGTTATAAAGATAACTGTATGACGTCTCAGTGAGATATATATCACAACTCAACTCTCTATGGGGGAATTGTTGTCATATAGACGTGTAGAATCACAGCCAGAACCTTTGTCCCAGACACCATTCATTCCCTTACCGTATTTGGGCATTGAGGGCAGTGGCGGAAAAAGTACCCAATTGTCATACTTGAGTAAAAGTAAAGATACCTTAAAAAGAAAATGACTCAATTAAATGACCAGGGATGTTCTCTTGATAAGTTTTGTGAATTGGATCAAGTTCCTGTCCTGCCAAGCATTCAAAATGTAACAGTATGTTTGGGTGTCAGGGAAAATGTACGGATGTAAAATGTAAATCATTTTTGGGGGAATGTAGTGAAGTAAAAGTAAAAATTCAGTAGTACTTTAAAGTATTTTTACTTAAATACTTTACACCACTGCTTGAGTGCCACCGTGCCTCCTTCTCCACACCCACCCTTACCATCTGTCAGGGAACATCTCACAGCATCACCGAGCACTCTGTGTCCACCAATTAAAGATCTCCACACCCAACATCAACACAAAACAACAGCATCGACACAAAACAGCAGCATCGACACAAAACAGCAGCAACATCAACACAAAACAGCAGCATTAACACAAAACAACAGCAACATCGACACAAAACAACAGCATCGACACAAAACAGCAGCACCATCGACACAAAACAGCAGCATCGACACAAAACAGCAGCATCAACACAAAACAACAGCAACATCAACACAAAACAACAGCAACATCAACACAAAATAGCAACATCAACACAAAACAGCAACATCAACACAAAACAACAGCAACATCAACACAAAACAACAGCAACATCAACACAAAATAGCAACATCAACACAAAACAGCAACATCAACACAAAACAGCAGCAACATCAACACAAAACAGCAACATCAACACAAAACAACAGCAGCATCGACACAAAACAGCAGCATCATCAACACAAAACAGCAGCATCGACACAAAACAACAGCAGTATCAACACAAAACAGCAGCAACATCAACACAAAAGAACAGCATCGGCACAAAACAGCAGCATCGACACAAAACAACAGCAACATCAACACAAAACAACAGCATCGACACAAAACAGCAGCATCAACACAAAACAACAGCATCGACACAAAACAGCAGCATCGACACAAAACAACAGCAACATCAACACAAAACAACAGCAGCATCGACACAAAACAACAGCAACATCAACACAAAACAGCAGCATCGACACAAAACAACAGCAATATCAACACAAAACAACAGCATCGACACAAAACAGCAGCATCGACACAAAACAACAGCATCGACACAAAACAGCAGCATCGACACAAAACAGCAGCAACATCGACACAAAACAACAGCAACATCAACACAAAACTCTACACGTCTACACGTCTATATGACGTCCTGCCAAGCATTCAAAATGTAACGAGTATGTTTGGGTGTCAGAGAAAATGTACGGATGTAAAATGTAAATCATTTTTTTGGGGGGAATGTAGTGAAGTAAAAGTAAAAATTCAGTAGTACTTTAAAGTATTTTTACTTAAATACTTTACACCACTGCTTGAGTGCCACCGTGCCTCCCTTCTCCACACCCACCCTTACCATCTGTCAGGGAACATCTCACAGCATCACCGAGCACTCTGTGTCCACCAATTAAAGATCTCCACACCCAACATCAACACAAAACAACAGCATCGACACAAAACAGCAGCATCGACACAAAACAGCAGCAACATCAACACAAAACAGCAGCATTAACACAAAACAACAGCAACATCGACACAAAACAACAGCATCGACACAAAACAGCAGCAGCATCGACACAAAACAGCAGCATCGACACAAAACAGCAGCATCAACACAAAACAACAGCAACATCAACACAAAACAACAGCAACATCAACACAAAATAGCAACATCAACACAAAACAGCAACATCAACACAAAACAACAGCAACATCAACACAAACAGCAACATCAACACAAAACAACAGCAGCATCGACACAAAACAGCAGCATCATCAACACAAAACAGCAGCATCGACACAAAACAACAGCAGTATCAACACAAAACAGCAGCAACATCAACACAAAACAACAGCATCGGCACAAAACAGCAGCATCGACACAAAACAACAGCAACATCAACACAAAACAACAGCATCGACACAAAACAGCAGCATCAACACAAAACAGCAACATCAACACAAAACAACAGCAGCATCGACACAAAACAGCAGCATCATCAACACAAAACAGCAGCATCGACACAAAACAACAGCAGTATCAACACAAAACAGCAGCAACATCAACACAAAACAACAGCATCGGCACAAAACAGCAGCATCGACACAAAACAACAGCAACATCAACACAAAACAACAGCATCGACACAAAACAGCAGCATCAACACCAAACAACAGCATCGACACAAAACAGCAGCATCGACACAAAACAGCAGCATCAACACAAAACAACAGCATCGGCACAAAACAGCAGCATCGACACAAAACAACAGCAACATCAACACAAAACAACAGCATCGACACAAAACAGCAGCATCAACACAAAACAACAGCATCGACACAAAACAGCAGCATCGACACAAAACAGCAGCAAAATCGACACAAAACAACAGCAACATCAACACAAAACAACAGCATCGACACAAAACAGCAGCATCGACACAAAACAACAGCATCGACACAAAACAGCAGCATCGACACAAAACAGCAGCAACATCGACACAAAACAACAGCAACATCAACACAAAACAACAGCATCGACACAAAACAGCAGCATCGACACATAACAGCAGCAACATCAACACAAAACAGCAGCAACCCGGTTACAAGTCCAACACTCTAACCACTTGCCGCCCCTAAACAAACTGGATAGCAGAGGATGGTTTGGATCCATTGACCTCTGGGTTATGGGCCCAGCACGCTTCCGCTGCACCACTCTGCTGTCAACCACCCCAGACGGGACTCGAACCCACAATCCCTGGCTTAGGAGGCCAGTGCCTTATCCATTAGGCCACTGGGGCGCTGTTATAAAGATAACTGTATGACGTCTCAGTGAGATATATATCACAACTCAACTCTATGGGGGAATTGTTGTCATATAGACGTGTAGAATCACAGCCAGAACCTTTGTCCCAGACACCATTCATTCCCTTACGGTATTTGGGCATTGAGGGCAGTGGCGGAAAAAGTACCCAATTGTCATACTTGAGTAAAAGTAAAGATACCTTAAAAAAGAAAATGACTCAATTAAATGACCAGGGATGTTCTCTTGATAAGTTTTGTGAATTGGATCAAGTTCCTGTCCTGCCAAGCATTCAAAATGTAACGAGTATGTTTGGGTGTCAGGGAAAATGTACGGATGTAAAATGTAAATCATTTTTTGGGGGGGAATGTAGTGAAGTAAAGTAAAAATTCAGTAGTACTTTAAAGTATTTTTACTTAAATACTTTACACCACTGCTTGAGTGCCACCGTGCCTCCCTTCTCCACACCCACCCTTACCATCTGTCAGGAACATCTCACAGCATCACCGAGCACTCTGTGTCCACCAATTAAAGATCTCCACACCCAACATCAACACAAAACAACAGCATCGACACAAAACAGCAGCATCGACACAAAACAGCAGCAACATCAACACAAAACAGCAGCATTAACACAAAACAACAGCAACATCGACACAAAACAACAGCATCGACACAAAACAGCAGCACCATCGACACAAAACAGCAGCATCGACACAAAACAGCAGCATCAACACAAAACAACAGCAACATCAACACAAAACAACAGCAACATCAACACAAAATAGCAACATCAACACAAAACAGCAACATCAACACAAAACAACAGCAACATCAACACAAAACAGCAACATCAACACAAAACAACAGCAGCATCGACACAAAACAGCAGCATCATCAACACAAAACAGCAGCATCGACACAAAACAACAGCAGTATCAACACAAAACAGCAGCAACATCAACACAAAACAACAGCATCGGCACAAAACAGCAGCATCGACACAAAACAACAGCAACATCAACACAAAACAACAGCATCGACACAAAACAGCAGCATCAACACAAAACAGCAACATCAACACAAAACAACAGCAGCATCGACACAAAACAGCAGCATCATCAACACAAAACAGCAGCATCGACACAAAACAACAGCAGTATCAACACAAAACAGCAGCAACATCAACACAAAACAACAGCATCGGCACAAAACAGCAGCATCGACACAAAACAACAGCAACATCAACACAAAACAACAGCATCGACACAAAACAGCAGCATCAACACCAAACAACAGCATCGACACAAAACAGCAGCATCGACACAAAACAGCAGCATCAACACAAAACAACAGCATCGGCACAAAACAGCAGCATCGACACAAAACAACAGCAACATCAACACAAAACAACAGCATCGACACAAAACAGCAGCATCAACACAAAACAACAGCATCGACACAAAACAGCAGCATCGACACAAAACAGCAGCAAAATCGACACAAAACAACAGCAACATCAACACAAAACAACAGCATCGACACAAAACAGCAGCATCGACACAAAACAACAGCATCGACACAAAACAGCAGCATCGACACAAAACAGCAGCAACATCGACACAAAACAACAGCAACATCAACACAAAACAACAGCATCGACACAAAACAGCAGCATCGACACATAACAGCAGCAACATCAACACAAAACAGCAGCAACCCGGTTACAAGTCCAACACTCTAACCACTAGGCTACTTGCCGCCCCTAAACAAACTGGATAGCAGAGGATGGTTTGGATCCATGGGCCCAGCACGCTTCCGCTGCACCACTCTGCTGTCAACCACCCCAGACGGGTGTGCCTTATCCATTAGGCCACTGGGGCGCTGTTATAAAGATAACTGTATGACGTCTCAGTGAGATATATATCACAACTCAACTCTCTATGGGGGAATTGTTGTCATATAGACGTGTAGAATCACAGCCAGAACCTTTGTCCCAGACACCATTCATTCCCTTACGGTATTTGGGCATTGAGGGCAGTGACGGAAAAAGTACCCAATTGTCATACTTGAGTAAAAAGTAAAGATACCTTAAAAAAGAAAATGACTCAATTAAATGACCAGGGATGTTCTCTTGATAAGTTTTGTGAATTGGATCAAGTTCCTGTCCTGCCAAGCATTCAAAATGTAACGAGTATGTTTGGGTGTCAGGGAAAATGTACGGATGTAAAATGTAAATCATTTTTTTGGGGGGAATGTAGTGAAGTAAAAGTAAAAATTCAGTAGTATTTTAAAGTATTTTTACTTAAATACTTTACACCACTGCTTGAGTGCCACCGTGCCTCCCTTCTCCACACCCACCCATTACCATCTGTCAGGGAACATCTCACAGCATCACCGAGCACTCTGTGTCCACCAATTAAAGATCTCCACACCCACCCTTGCCATCTGTCAGTTGACATCTCCGGGCACCTCTCGGCACTGTTTTTTGTTACTCACCCAATGTCCGCGGGTCTGACGGACGCACAACATTATTGGGTATTTAGAACAATACAGTCGTAACAATTTACATGGGGAAAAAAAAATGCTTAATTCATAATGCTTAGATGTTGACTTATATCAATTACAAGCAATATGGAATGCATACATGGTTCATATTTGCCATTTACCTCTGCTAGATCACATTTATCAATAAATGTGGTTTTTCGTTTGGGTGGAATAAATATTTATCTTGAATAAATATATATATGAAACAAGGTTTTCATCATTGTTGATGTTTATTGCTTTGAAATGAATTTTAATATACAGTATTTTATGGAAATGGTAAATGAGCCTCTTTGAACACAAATTTAAGGCCTGTCTACACACCACATGAGGGACAGAGTTTTAATGTGTGTGTGTGTGTTACAAATGTATTTCCTTGCACTTGATGCATGTAGACTGTCTTCCTGTCCTTATCGGGTCCACACACATCTCAGCGCTTCGTCTTGTTGCTACCGGCTGCAATCTAGAATGATGAAAACACTCACTCACTCACTCACTCACTCACTCACTCACTCACCTTACTCACTCACATATAGAGTTGCAGCAGGCCATGGTCGAATAGTCAGACACACACACATGCAACAACATCACTCACACTTCCTTCCGGTATTGGAGTTTTTTGGTTCTGTGTGTCGGGGCGGATGGAGCACCAGCATCCTCCTCCTGAATCGTCCTCACCATGGCTGCAGAAGCTGGGGTCCGTTGGGATATGTTGCCTCCTCTGGATTTGAGGCCTTACCAATGCCTTGACCAGCTCCTGGCTCCTCTGGAGCTTCACTCTGTTACAATCTGGGTTCAACGCCATCCCGATGACAAACGTGTTGTACGCCGAGATGTCCAAGATGTTGAAGAATATCACAAGATGCCAGCGTAGGGGTTCTTCTTTTGCAGCTGTAGCCAGTCACCATCTTGTCTAAATTGTCCAGCCCTCCTTTTGTGACATTGTAATTCATTATGATTTTTACATTTTTGATGTTCCTGGCTGCAGATTCTCCCATCCCTATGCAGCGTATTCATGAGTACCACATTTTTGCCTTTCTTTGACACTTAGCACACTAGGGACGTGTCGGCCGTGAACACAAACTTAGTGGAATTGATAGGCCTGTTCCGTGTATTCAACAGCTGAGGTCGGAGCTCTGGCTTGTTTTTTTCCTACCGTTTTTCTACCGTCGTCAGCTTCCTTCTTGTGGAGCTCCTGTCCCAGCTTGTGCAAAGTAAAAAAGTTATCGCATGTGATGTTGTGGCCACGGAGTCCCCGTGTCACGTCCAGGATAACCCTCATCCCTTGGTTCTTCTCAAGGCTTCCTCCGTCTGGTTCCACAAGTTCCACAGGCGGCAGCATCACAGGCAGCCCAGATCTTGATTCCATATTTTGCAGGGTTGGACGGCATGTACTGCCTGAAGGGGCAGCGACTCCTAAATGGCATAAGATGCTCATCAACAGTAACGTATGGGCCCGGGGTTGTAAAACAGGGGAAGGAGGTCCACCCACTTGTCCCACACTGACCTGATTGCAGCTAGGTTGTCTCTCTGACGCCGAGCTGGTCTGGTGTCTCGGGTTATCGAAGCGGATAATCCTGGGGAAAAAAAAAGGTTTTCCAGAGACATTGTTACACGGAAAAAGTTCTCTGCCAGTTTCTGCATCCCACAGGGATTCTGTGGATTCCCCATTGGATCTGAAAACACCAGCAAGGATTAGAACCCCTAAAGTATGCATGTAAATGAGTTTGGTTTATCTCCTTCCATTGCTCTCCAAAAACACGCCTTCCCTCAAAAATAGTCCAGAATGATTTTCTGGATGGTGTCTGTGATGAACAGTTCAAAAGAAGACTTTATGTCCTGCACAGGAGTAACCGCTATCCGCGTCGGCCCTGGTTGCGTCCTTATCACATTGACAGCCATGCGGGACGGCTCATTCCTTGGGCAAGAAGACCATTCAATTTCATTTTTTTTTTGACATCCATATTTCTCAACCTGCTGATGAGCTGGCTGCTGACGGGCTGGTCCTGGGGCTGGCTGCTGACGGGCTGTTCCCGGGGCTATCTGAGGGTCAATCTCATTCTCTTCTTCCAACTCACTGTCAGACTCCGAATTGACAGAGACATGATCCTCAGATTCTGAAAATTCTTCTTCTTCCAAAATGGAAGACGTTCCTTTCCACACTGACTTCTCTCTCTGGAAAAATTACTTCTATGGCCCTCTGAGCAGAGATTATTTTTGCCATGCTGATTGATTGTGGTACAAAGTTACACGTGCAAAGTTATTTATTTGTTGTGTCCCTCCCCCACCTGGCTGGAAATAAATGTATCAAAATATTGTATTTAAATAGTGTATTGTAATAACATTGTGTAGTTTCACACACTACAAAGGGTAACGAGTGCAAGAAAAGCGGGAGACAGGCAGACAGGCAGGGGACACAGACAGGTTCTTGGTACTATGTTGAAACAGCCAGGCCCAGGGAGGAGGAGGACAAGGTGAAGGCACACACACAGCAAACCTTTTTGTTTCATTTTTAGTTGTTTTTACCCACACACACACTTTTCCACAAATGTAATACCCTCTGGTCCAGTGGACCCGAACACCACACATGTGGTCAGTTAAAGATCTCCATATAAATGTGTAGGGAGGTGCAACGTGTGCACTCAATGAAAATGTATTCTTGTCCCAGCGCTCTATCTCCATCCATTAAATGTATCCACTCCCCATCCAACTGCTATTAACCCATACAAACGCATTGAATAGCAGATTCACTACAGGGAACAACAGTCTTGTGAGGCCTGTGGGCGTCCTTGGAGAAAAACAACCAAAATGTACGTGTAGCCCAAACTGTTTCGGGATGGTAGCCCAAACTGTTTTGGGATGGTAGCCCAAACTGTTTCGGGATGGTAGCCCAAACTGTTTGGGATGGTAGCCCAAATTGTTCGGGATGGTAGCCCAAACTGTTTGGGATGGTAGCCCAAACTGTTTCGGGATAGTAGCCCAAACTGTTTGGGATGATAGCCCAAACTATTTTGGGATGGTAGCCCAAACTATTTCGGGATGGAAGCCCAAACTGTTTCGGGATGGTAGCCCAAACTGTTCAGGATGGTAGCCTAAAATCCAATTCAAAAACAACAGATATCTCTATTTCAAACTGACTGAATATTTTGTGGATTTTTGTATAATGCTAATTATATTTCAGCAGGGCGGGACATTCCACTCTGAGGGGTTAAAGACATCCACACCCTCCGACCCTTACAATCTGTCAAGTAACATGTCACAGAATCTCCCAGCACTGTCTCCCTCAATTAAAGATATCCACACCCACCCAAAAACCTGCTTACAACCTCCCCCGCCTTTGTCGCCTCCCTCGTTGCCAACCACACCTTCTTGTGATCATTCGGGTACTCAGCTTGACAAAGACTTTGAGTTATTCAACCACAATGTCTCTCTCTTCAAGTATTGTGTCATCATATTACTGTCCAGTACTGACACATACTGTATGGTGTTATCATGTTACTGTCCAGTACTGACACATACTGTATGGTGTTATCATATTACTGTCCAGTACTGACACATACTGTATGGTGTTATCATGTTACTGTCCAGTACTGACACATACTGTATTGTGTTATCATGTTACTGTCCAGTACTGACACATACTGTATTGTGTTATCATGTTACTGTCCAGTACTGACACATACTGTATTGTGTTATCATATTACTGTCCAGTACTGACACATACTGTATTGTGTTATCATGTTACTGTCCAGTACTGACACATACTGTATGGTGTTATCATATTACTGTCCAGTACTGACACATACTGTATTGTGTTATCATGTTACTGTCCAGTACTGACACATACTGTATCGTGTTATCATATTACTGTCCAGTACTGACACATACTGTATTGTGTTATCATGTTACTGTCCAGTACTGACACATACTGTATGGTGTTATCATATTACTGTCCAGTACTGACACATACTGTATGGTGTTATCATGTTACTGTCCAGTACTGACACATACTGTATTGTGTTATCATATTACTGTCCAGTACTGACACATACTGTATCGTGTTATCATATTACTGCCCAGTACTGACACATACTGTATTGTGTTATCATAGTACTGTCCAGTACTGACACATACTGTATTGTGTTATCATGTTACTGTCCAGTACTGACACATACTGTATTGTGTTATCATGTTACTGTCCAGTACTGACACACACTGTATGGTGTTATCATATTACTGTCCAGTACTGACACATACTGTATTGTGTTATCATATTACTGTCCAGTACTGACACATACTGTATGGTGTTATCATATTACTGTCCAGTACTGACACATACTGTATTGTGTTATCATGTTACTGTCCAGTACTGACACATACTGTATGGTGTTATCATATTACTGTCCAGTACTGACACATACTGTATTGTGTTATCATGTTACTGTCCAGTACTGACACATACTGTATCGTGTTATCATATTACTGTCCAGTACTGACACATACTGTATTGTGTTATCATATTACTGTCCAGTACTGACACATACTGTATGGTGTTATCATGTTACTGTCCAGTACTGACACATACTGTATGGTGTTATCATATTACTGTCCAGTACTGACACATACTGTATGGTGTTATCATGTTACTGTCCAGTACTGACACATACTGTATTGTGTTATCATGTTACTGTCCAGTACTGACACATACTGTATTGTGTTATCATGTTACTGTCCAGTACTGACACATACTGTATTGTGTTATCATATTACTGTCCAGTACTGACACATACTGTATTGTGTTATCATGTTACTGTCCAGTACTGACACATACTGTATGGTGTTATCATATTACTGTCCAGTACTGACACATACTGTATTGTGTTATCATGTTACTGTCCAGTACTGACACATACTGTATCGTGTTATCATATTACTGTCCAGTACTGACACATACTGTATTGTGTTATCATGTTACTGTCCAGTACTGACACATACTGTATGGTGTTATCATATTACTGTCCAGTACTGACACATACTGTATGGTGTTATCATGTTACTGTCCAGTACTGACACATACTGTATTGTGTTATCATATTACTGTCCAGTACTGACACATACTGTATCGTGTTATCATATTACTGCCCAGTACTGACACATACTGTATTGTGTTATCATAGTACTGTCCAGTACTGACACATACTGTATTGTGTTATCATGTTACTGTCCAGTACTGACACATACTGTATTGTGTTATCATGTTACTGTCCAGTACTGACACACACTGTATGGTGTTATCATATTACTGTCCAGTACTGACACATACTGTATTGTGTTATCATATTACTGTCCAGTACTGACACATACTGTATGGTGTTATCATATTACTGTCCAGTACTGACACATACTGTATTGTGTTATCATGTTACTGTCCAGTACTGACACATACTGTATGGTGTTATCATATTACTGTCCAGTACTGACACATACTGTATTGTGTTATCATGTTACTGTCCAGTACTGACACATACTGTATCGTGTTATCATATTACTGTCCAGTACTGACACATACTGTATTGTGTTATCATGTTACTGTCCAGTACTGACACATACTGTATGGTGTTATCATATTACTGTCCAGTACTGACACATACTGTATGGTGTTATCATGTTACTGTCCAGTACTGACACATACTGTATTGTGTTATCATATTACTGTCCAGTACTGACACATACTGTATTGTGTTTTTATATTCTATACTACTGCCCATATCATGTTATCATATTACTGTCCATGTCATGTTATCATATTACTGTCCATGTCATGTTATCATATTACTGTCTATAACATATCCTATTACTGTCCATATCATGTTATCATACTACTGTCCATATCATGTTATCATGTTACTGTCCATATCATGTTATCATACTACTATCCATATCATGTTATCATATTACTGTCCATGTCATGTTATCATATTACTGTCCATGTCATGTTATCATATTACTGTCCATGTCATGTTATCATATTACTGTCTATAACATATCCTATTACTGTCCATATCATGTTATCATATTACTGTCTAGGTCATGTTATCATATTACTGTCCATGTCATGTTATCATATTACTGTCCATATCATGTTATCATACTGCTGTCCATATCATGTTATCATACTACTGTCCATATAATGTTAGCATATTACTGACTATTTCATCTTTACACTTGTGTGTATAAGGTAGTTGTTGTGAAATTGTTAGATACTACTGCATGGTTGGAACTAGAAGCACAAGCATTTTGCTACATTAACATGTGCTAACCGTGTGTATGTGACAAATGCAATTTGATTTAATTTGATTCATGTTATCATGGTACTGTACTTATCATGTTATTATATTAATGACCATATCATGTTGTCATATTACTGTTCATATCATGTTATTATATTACTGTCAGTATAATGTTATCATACTACTGTCCATGTCATGTTATCATATTACTGTCCATATCATGTTATCATACTGCTGTCCATATCATGTTATCATACTACTGTCCATATAATGTTAGCATATTACTGACTATTTCATCTTTACACTTGTGTGTATAAGGTATTTGTTGTGAAATTGTTAGATACTACTGCATGGTTGGAACTAGAAGCACAAGCATTTTGCTACATTAACATGTGCTAACCGTGTGTATGTGACAAATGCAATTTGATTTAATTTGATTCATGTTATCATGGTACTGTACTTATCATGTTATTATATTAATGACCATATCATGTTGTCATATTACTGTTCATATCATGTTATTATATTACTGTCAGTATAATGTTATCATACTACTGTCCATATCATGTTATCATACTACTGTCCATATCATGTTATTATATTACTGTCAGTATAATGTTATCATACTACTGTCCATATCCTGTTATCATACTACTGTCCATATCATGTTGTCATACTACTGTCCATTTAATGTTATCATATTACTGTCCATATCATGTTATCATATTACTGTCCATATCATGTTATCATACTACTGTCCATATCATGTTATCATACTACTGTCCATATAATGTTATTATATTACTGTCCATATCATGTTATCATACTACTGTCCATATCATGTTATCATATTACTGTCCATATCATGTTATCTTATTGCTGTCAATATAATGTTATCATACTACTGTCCATATAATGTTATCATATTACTGTCAGTATAATGTTATCATACTACTGTCCATATCATTTTATCATATTACTGTCCATATCATGTTGTTATATTACTGTCCATGTCATGTTATCACATTACTGTCCATATCATGTTATCACATTACTGTTCATATCATGTTATCACATTACTGTCCATATAATGTTATCATATTACTGTCCATATCATGTTATCATATTACTGTCCATATCATGTTATCTTATTGCTGTCAATATAATGTTATCATATTACTGTCCATGTCATGTTATTATACTACTGTCCATATCATGTTGTTATATTACTGTCCATGTCATGTTATCATATTACTGTCCATATCATGTTATCACATTACTGTTCATATCATGTTATCATATTACTGTCCATGTCATGTTATTATACTACTGTCCATATCATGTTATCATATTACTGTCCATATCATGTTATCATATTACTCTCCATATCATGTTATCATATTGCTGTCAATATAATGTTATCATACTACTGTCCATATAATGTTATCATATTACTGTCAGTATAATGTTATCATACTACTGTACATATCATTTTATCATATTACTGTCCATATCATGTTATCATATTACTGTCCATTTAATGTTATCATATTACTGTCAGTATAATGTTATCATATTACTGTCCATATCATGTTATCATATGACTGTCAGTATAATGTTATCATATTACTGTCCATATCATGTTATCATATTACTGTCCATATCATGTTATCATATTACTGTCCATATCATGTTATCATATTACTGTCCATATCATGTTATCATACTACTGTCCATATAATGTTATCATATTACTGTCAGTATAATGTTATCATATTACTGTCCATATCATGTTATCATATTGCTGTCAATATAATGTTATCATACTACTGTCCATATAATGTTATCATATTACTGTCAGTATAATGTTATCATACTACTGTCCATATCATGTTATCATATTACTGTCCATATCATGTTATCATATTGCTGTCAATATAATGTTATCATACTACTGTCCATATAATGTTATCATATTACTGTCTGTATAATGTTATCATACTACTGTCCATATCATTTTATCATATTACTGTCCATATCATGTTATCATATTACTGTCCATTTAATGTTATCATATTACTGTCAATATAATGTTATTATATTGCTGTCCATATCATGTTATCATATTACTGTCCATATCATGTTATCATACTACTGTCCATATAATGTTATCATATTACTGTCAGTATAATGTTATCATATTACTGTCCATATCATGTTATCATATTACTGTCCATATCATGTTATCATATTGCTGTCAATATAATGTTATCATACTACTGTCCATATAATGTTATCATATTACTGTCAGTATAATGTTATCATACTACTGTCCATATCATGTTATCATATTACTGTCCATATCATGTTATCATATTGCTGTCAATATAATGTTATCATACTACTGTCCATATAATGTTATTATATTACTGTCTGTATAATGTTATCATACTACTGTCCATATCATTTTATCATATTACTGTCCATATCATGTTATCATATTACTGTCCATTTAATGTTATCATATTACTGTCAATATAATGTTATTATATTGCTGTCCATATCATGTTATCATATTACTGTCCATATCATGTTATCATATTACTGTCCATATCATGTTATCATACTACTGTCCATATCATTTTATCATATTACTGTCCATATCATGTTATCATATTACTGTCCATTTAATGTTATCATATTACTGTCAATATAATGTTATTATATTGCTGTCCATATCATGTTATCATATTACTGTCCATATCATGTTATCATATTACTGTCCATATCATGTTATCATATTACTGTCCATATCATGTTATCATACTACTGTCCATATCATGTTATCATATTACTGTCCATGTCATGTTATTATATTACTGTCCATATCATGTTATCATATTACTGTCCATATCATGTTATCATACTACTGTCCATATAATGTTATCATATTACTGTCAGTATAATGTTATCATACTACTGTCCATATCATTTTATCATATTACTGTCCATATAATGTTATCATATTACTGTCAGTATAATGTTATCATACTACTGTCCATATCATTTTATCATATTACTGTCCATATAATGTTATCATATTACTTTCCATATCCTGCTATCAAGTCTCTTTGTCTTTGTTTGGAATCAGAATAAGTGAATTTAAACTAGTTATATCAGTGTTCTATATTAGGCAGTATTTTGCCATTTTGCCTCAGACTCTGTCTGTGTCTGAAATGAACCCCTTTTTACCTCAGACTCTGTCTGTGTCTGAAATGCCGTTTTATTCCCATAGGGCTCTGGTCAAAAGAGCCTCCATTTTGTGAGGTGGCCAATGTCCCTGCAATTTCAGGGAACTAATCACGGTTTGTTTAGGAACAAATATCAATGGGTTTCTAACTTTGGGTCTTTCGGAAAAATGGATCAATCTGGGAGAATCACCGCAGACTCGCTCCACGTTGAGTGGAACAAATTGTCCACGTTAGCGGTGATAAAACACACTTCTCCTGCTGGCGACAGCGATGCTGTCTGGTTCTCTAGGCTCTTCTCTCCCCAGTTGTTTTGATTGCTGTTGGTGTTTGTTCTGTGTATCTTACATTCATTGGTTTTGTTGAAAGAAAGCCAATTCTCTCTCAGAAAACCAGATTCCTTGACTGTTCCAATAAGCACAGTGACCACGCTTCATACATTAGACATGGGACACATTAGTCCTCTAGTAATATATTACTGGTTAGATTGATACATTAGACCTATAGTAATATATTACTATTAGATTGATACATTAGACCTCTAGTAATATATTACTATTAGATTGATACATTAGTCCTCTAGTAATATATTACTGGTTAGATTGATACATTAGACCTCTAGTAATATATTACTATTAGATTGATACATTAGACCTCTAGTAATATATTACTATTAGATTGATACATTAGACCTCTAGTAATATATTACTATTAGATTGATACATTAGACCTCTAGTAATATATTACTGGTTAGATTGATACATTAGACCTCTAGTAATATATTACTGGATAGATTGATACATTAGTCCTCTAGTAATATATTACTGGATTAGATTGATACATTAGTCCTCTAGTAATATATTACTGGATATATTGATACATTAGTCCTCTAGTAATATATTACTATTAGATTGATACATTAGACCTCTAGTAATATATTACTGGATAGATTGATACATTAGTCCTCTAGTAATATATTACTGGATAGATTGATACATTAGTCCTCTAGTAATATATTACTATTAGATTGATACATTAGTCCTCTAGTAATATATTACTATTAGATTGATACATTAGACCTCTAGTAATATATTACTGGTTAGATTGATACATTAGACCTCTAGTAATATATTACTATTAGATTGATACATTAGTCCTCTAGTAATATATTACTGGATAGATTGATACATTAGTCCTCTAGTAATATATTACTGGATAGATTGATACATTAGTCCTCTAGTAATATATTACTGGATAGATTGATACATTAGTCCTCTAGTAATATATTACTATTAGATTGATACATTAGTCCTCTAGTAATATATTACTATTAGATTGATACATTAGTCCTCTAGTAATATATTACTGGATATATTGATACATTAGTCCTCTAGTAATATATTACTATTAGATTGATACATTAGACCTCTAGTAATATATTACTGGATAGATTGATACATTAGTCCTCTAGTAATATATTACTGGATAGATTGATACATTAGTCCTCTAGTAATATATTACTATTAGATTGATACATTAGTCCTCTAGTAATATATTACTATTAGATTGATACATTAGACCTCTAGTAATATATTACTGGTTAGATTGATACATTAGTCCTCTAGTAATATATTACTGGTTAGATTGATACATTAGTCCTCTAGTAATATATTACTATTAGATTGATACATTAAACCTCTAGTAATATATTACTATTAGATTGATACATTAAACCTCTAGTAATATATTACTATTAGATTGATACATTAGTCCTCTAGTAATATATTACTATTAGATTGACACATTAGTCCTCTAGTAATATATTACTATTATATTGATACATTAAACCTCTAGTAATATATTACTATTAGATTGACACATTAGTCCTCTAGTAATATATTTCTGAATAGATGTATTCATTGTTGTTTGTCTCAGGGGATAACAAAGTTTGCTTCCCAAATGGCACCTTTCCCCCTTATATTGTCCACTACTGTGGGCCCTGGTGAAAAGTAGTGAACTGTAAAGGAAACAGGATGCTAATTGGGAAAGCAGATATATAACAGCATGTGACTCCAGCAATAAGCTAACATTAGCCACTATAATCCACTTCCTGTCCTGCTGTCTATTGAAACCCTCATTATCATCCTCTCTTCTATTGATCTGAATGGGGAGGCATGTAAGAGCAATACCACACTGAAATATCCTCATTCATCAATGTCCTATTCCCTGATTTGCTGTCCGCGTTGCTTATTTAACTCCCAGCTGAGTCCGTCCACCACAACCCTCTATTGATCCGCTACGCGAACCCCTAAACGACACCCTATCCCCTTACGTAAGTGCTCTAGTTTTGACCAGTAGTGGTCAAAAGTAGTGCACTACATAGTAAATAGGGTGCCATTTGGGACACAGTAACCCACAGTCACATTATTGGTTGGAATGAAAACACTCCATAACAACAAGCGACCCCCACATAACAATCTGTTTTCTTTTCTCCTTCTCTTCCTCCCTCCTTCTCCCGTTCCATCGTTTCCTTTCACAGGAGTTAACGACGACACAACACCTGCCAGTTGTATTAATGACGACGGCTAGAACATGGAGGGAAGAGGCGTGTCTTAACGGAGGAGACACACCAGTGGGATTTTATCTGCAAGAAGACGACGGGACGTTTGCCAGCCAGTCCCTCCCTCTCCTCCTCTCCTCCCTCCTCTCTTGTTCTCTCTTTAGTGGAGGGATGTCCCACTCCTCTTCAACTCCTCCTCTCCTCCCTCCTCTCTTGGCTCTCTTCCCTCCTCCTCTCCTTCCTACCTCCCTCCTCTCTTGTTCTCTCTTTAGTGGAGGGAAGTCCCTCTCCTTCTCCTCTCCTTCCTACCTCCCTCCTCTCCTGTTCTCTCTTTAGTGGAGGGAAGTCCCTCTCCTCCTCTTCTCCTCTTCTCCTCCCTCCTCTGTCTCCTCCTTCTCTCCTCCTCCCTTCTCCCTCCCCTCCTCCATCCTCTCTTGTTCTCTCTTTAGTGGAGGGAAGTCTTATACATGTATGGATTGTATGGAGGAGAGGAGGGGAAGAGATGGAGGAGAGAAGGAGGAGGAGGAGAGGAGAGGAGGGGAGGAGATGGAGGAGAGGAGAAGGAGATGGAGGAGATGGAGGAGGAGAGAAGGGGAAGAGATGGAGGAGAGGAGGAGGAGATGGAGATGGAGGAGGAGAGGAGGGGAAGAGATGGAGGAGAGGAGGAGGAGAGGATGGGAGGAGATGGAGGAGAGGAGGAGGAGAGGATGGGAGGAGATGGAGGAGATGGAGAGGAGGAGGAGAGGAGGGGAGGAGATGGAGGAGAGGAGGAGGAGAGGAGGGTAGGAGATGGAGGAGAGGAGGGGAGGAGATGGAGGAGGAGAGGAGGAGGAGAGGAGGGGAGGAGATGGAGGAGAGGAGGAGGAGAGGAGGGGAGGAGATGGAGGAGAGGAGGGGAGGAGATGGAGGAGAGGAGGGGAGGAGATGGAGGGGAGCAGGAGAGGAGGAGACGGAGGAGAGAAAGAGGAGGAGATGAAGGAGAGGAGGAGGAGAGAAGGAGAGGAGGAGACGGAGGAGAGAAGAAGGAGAAGATGGAGGATGAGGGAGAGGAGAACGAACAGCAGTCTCTTTGCAGATCACAGGCGTAACATGACGACATTCGCCACTTTCTTGTATTAATTACCCAAGGTGGGCCCCACATTTGTCAACGACTCCTGCGATTCCCGGCGGAGCTGGCTGACGAATGAAGGGATGATGAAGAGGGAAAATCAAGGTGCCAGCGTCCTCTGGTTGAGGAGCATGTGAGGCGACAGGCCGCGTTGTTCAACACTCACACAACTTCAAACAGTTGCCAGAGGCGATCGGCGCCTCATCAGTCCTCGCCTGTCCAAACCATTTGAGAGTGTCACACGGGAAGAGATGAAGAGATCAGGCGACATGCTGGAGAACAAATGCGGCGATGAGATTGAAGGAAACTTGGCCCTCCCCTGAAGTGATCAACTTTGCTTAGTATGATTTAACAAAGTCCTCACAGGCCAGTGTCAGTTACACAGTGTTACGTTAAGGCTGTGATTTATTGATACAATTGAGGTTGGTGTGAAATCTGCTACAATAACTTGCTACTGTATCAGTAATCATCTTGTTTTCTTTCCTTTATGTTTTGATATGTAATCTTCTTTTACCTCTTGTTTTTAAATTGTTGTTATAACGTCATGTCAATCATTTGAGCCACGCCAAGGAAGAAACACATGCACTGAAACAGCATCAAAGAATTAAGTCATAACAAAATGTTTCGTTTGAGTTTAATGAATTCCGATCACTGACATATACCCACTATATTAGTGTCATGTGAGACCTCGGAGAACACTTACAATATGGAAGTATTGAGAGGGAGGAAAGAGAGAACAGGAGAGAGAGAGAGAGAGAGAGAGAGAGAGAGAGAGAGAGAGAGAGAGAGAGAGAGAGAGAGAGGGAGAGAGAGAGAGAGAGAGAGAGAGAGAGAGAGAGAGAGAGAGAGAGAGAGAGAGAGAGAGATAGTGTTTGGTGGTACCAGTCCTGTTCCTCCTCTAGACAGAGCTAGTGTTTGGTGGTACCAGTCCTGTTCCTCCTCTAGACAGAGCTAGTACCAAGACATTGATTGAAGAGAGAGAAGGGAGACAGAGCTAGACAGAGATTAGACAGAGAGAGAGGTACCAGGCCTGTTCCTCCTCTAGACAGAGCTAGTGTTTGGTGGTACCAGGCCTGTTCCTCTACTAAGAGCTAGTGTTTGGTGGTACCAGGCCTGTTCCTCCTCTAGACAGAGCTAGTGTTTGGTGGTACCATGCCTGTTCCTCCTCTAGACAGAGCTAGTGTTTGGTGGTACCAGGCCTGTTCCTCCTCTAGACAGAGCTAGTGTTTGGTGGTACCAGGCCTGTTCCTCCTCTAGACAGAGCTAGTGTTTGGTGGTACCATGCCTGTTCCTCCTCTAGACAGAGCTAGTGTTTGGTGGTACCAGGCCTGTTCCTCCTCTAGACAGAGCTAGTGTTTGGTGGTACCAGGCCTGTTCCTCCTCTAGACAGAGCTAGTGTTTGGTGGTACCATGCCTGTTCCTCCTCTAGACAGGGCTAGTGTTTGGTGGTACCAGGCCTGCTTCTCCACTAGACAGAGCTAGTGTTTGGTGGTACCAGGCCTGTTCCTCCACTAGACAGAGCTAGGGTTTGGTGGTACCAGGCCTGTTCCTCCTCTAGACAGAGCTTGTACAAGTACAAGTTCGTACAACTGTTGCATTTATTAAAATTGTTTTTAAAACCATTTAACAAATTTGATGTACAGTATGTTGCTAGGTTAAAGTTAGGGTGTAATTTAAAATCAGATTTTAAAATGTTGTGCCTGTGCCATCTTGTGACAGCTTTAACTCCTAACCCTAACCTTAACCTCCTAACCTTAACCTTACCTCCTAACCCTAACCTTAACCTCCTAACCTTAACCTTACCTCCTAACCCTAACCTTAACCCCTAACCCTAACTCCTAACCCTAAACCTTAACCCCTAACCTTAACCCCTAACCCTAACCTTACCTCCTAACCCTAACTCCTAACCCTAACCTTAACCCCTAACCCTAAACTTAACTCCTATCTTTATCTCCTAACCCTAGCCTTAACCCCTAACCCTAAACCTAACCCTAACCCTAACCCTAACCCTAAACCTAACAGAAAACCTCAAGTCTAACTCCAAACCCTAACCTTAACCCCAAACCCTAACCTTAACCCCAAACCCTAACCTTAACCCCAAACCCTAACCTTAACTCGAAACCCTAACCTTAACCCTAACCCTAACCTTAACTCCAATCCTTATCTCCTAACCCTAACCCTAACCTTAACTCCTATCCTTATCTCCTAACCCTAACCCTAACAGAAAACCTAAAGTCTAACTCCAAACCTTAACCCCAAACCCTAACCTTAACTCCAAACCCTAACCTTAACCCCAAACCCTAACCCTAACCCCAAACCCTAACCTTAACTCCTAACCCTAACCTTAACCCCTAATCCTAACCTTAACCCCAAACCCTAACCTTAACCCCTAACCCTAACCCTAACCCTAACCCTAACCATAACCTTATCTCCTATCCCTAACCTTAACCCCTAACCCTAACCTTAACCCCTAACCCTAACCTAACCTTAACCCCAAACCCTAACCTTAAATCTCTAACCTAAGCCATAGCCTAGCTAATGTTAACACCCCTGAGCCACCTATCTGACGTTAGCCAAGATGGGCAGGGACTCCGCTGTTCTAGCATCAGGGGGAAGCTGGTTCCTCCGTTGAGGTGCCAGGACAGAGCAAAACGTTGACTGGGCTGAGTGGGAGCAGACCTCCCGTCGGGGTGGGATGGCCAAGAGACCAGAGGTTGCAGAACGGATTACTGTAGGGGTGTAGGGTTTGACTATACCCTGAAGGTGAGGAGAGGCAGTTCCTCGTGCTGCTCCGTAGGTAAAAGCCACGGTCTTGTAGTGGATGTTGAGTTTCCACTGGACGACAGTGGAGTGTGCGCCAGAGAGAAAATGTCCCTTGTCTTCTGAACATCACAGATAAACATACTTAGACCCTTTTGGGAGAGTCATGGCTAGACCTTTGCTGCACAGAAGACCATTTGTCTAGAGCACAAAGGTCAAGGTCAAAGGTCAGGTCAGATACATCGTAGTGTTTTGTTGTTTTACAAGTTCATTAACCCTACCTAGTGGACTCGTTTTTTAGTTAAACAGTATTTGAGTGATTCACTACTGGGTCAAACTAATCAGCAACATAATGGAAGGAAGGTAGGTAGCTAGGTGAGACAACCACACATACTGTAGCTGCAATGGTTAAATGGCATTGTTTTATCATAATCTAATGAGACCACGTTGCAAATCCCTTCTATATCTTACAGCTGCATGTGGATAGAGAGAGTGCTGGTTGTGGATAAATAGACCCCTAGATCAGAATATGTGATGACAACTAAAGAGCGTGATAACAACAACTGTCTCTGTCTCTCTCTCTCTCTCTCTCTCTCTCTCTCTCTCTCTCTCTCTCTCTCTCTCTCTCTCTCTCACATTCTCACATTCTCACTTTCTCTCATGTCGTGTGCATTGATCCAAGAAAATAAAAAGGAGAGAGAAAGAGGGAGAGATAAACAGAGAGACAGAAAGAGTCTCTCTGTTAGTGATTATTCAGAGGATGTTATACAGTCAGGGTATAGAACTATAACTATACCTTAGTGATTATTCAGAGGATGTTATACAGTCAGGGTGTAGAACTATAACTATACCTTAGTGATTATTCAGAGGATGTTATACAGCTAGACAGAGCCCTGCCTCACGCGACAGGAATTAGATCGAGGAGAGCAGGGAATTAATGAAGGAATCAAACCGCTATTGCTTTACTTGAGAACTGAGAGAGAGAGAGAGAGAGAGAGAGAGAGAGAGAGAGAGAGAGAGAGAGAGAGAGAGAGAGAGAGAGAGAGACAGAATACAGTGGTGTAAAGTACTTGAGAAATACTTTAAAGTACTACTAAAGTAGTTTTTGGGGTATCTAAACTTTACTTTACTACTATATTTTTTGACAACTTTTACTTCACTACATTACTAAAGAAAATATTGTACTTTTTTTTACTCTATACGTTTTTCCCTGACACTCAAACACACTCGTTTCATTTCAAATGCTTAGCAGGACAGGAAAATGGTCCAATTCACACACTTCTCAACATCAACATCCCTGGTCATCCCTACTGGCTCTGATCTGACGGACTCACTAAACACAAGTACTTCAACGGTAAATGTTTTACAGGCCTGCAATAGCATGGGTGTAATCTAATACACTCGGTTGCCCCCTGTCCTGTTTTAAATTAGCTCTCCTAATTAATATTCCACTGTTATGCTAATCATCTAACAATATTTTCAAGGCCTCATTGCTTCCAATTTTGCGACTAGGCCCATGAACTAGATTTGACTAGAGGGTTAAGCCCAGAAACTAGACTTGACTGGAGGGTGCGGTCCAGAAACTAGACTTGACTGGAGGGTGCGGTCCAGAAACTAGACTAGACTGGAGGGTGCGTCCCAGAAACTAGACTAGACTGGAGGGTGCGTCCCAGAAACTAGACTTGACTGGAGGGTGCGGTCCAGAAACTAGACTAGACTGGAGGGTGTGGTCCAGAAACTAGACTAGACTGGAGGGTGCGATCCAGAAACTAGACTAGACTGGAGGGTGTGGTCCAGAAACTAGACTAGACTAGAGGGTGCGATCCAGAAACTAGACTAGACTGGAGGGTGCGTCCCAGAAACTAGACTAGACTGGAGGGTGCGGTCCAGAAACTAGACTAGACTAGAGGGTGCGGTCCAGAAACTAGACTAGACTAGAGGGTGCGGTCCAGAAACTAACTAGACTGGAGGGTGTGTCCCAGAAACTAGACTAGACTGGAGGGTGTGTCCCAGAAACTAGACTTGACTAGAGGGTTAAGCCCAGAAACTAGACTAGACTAGAGGGTGTGTCCCAGAAACTAGACTAGACTGGAGGGTGTGGTCCAGAAACTAGACTAGACTGGAGGGTGTGTCCCAGAAACTAGACTAGACTGTAGGGTGTGTCCCATAAACTAGACTAGACTAGAGGGTGTGTCCCAGAAACTAGACTAGACTAGAGGGTGTGGTCCAGAAACTAGACTAGACTGGAGGGTTTGTCCTCTTGATTATTGCCAAAACCCCTCCGAACCCAACGAGAGGGGAAGCTGTAAATAAATGAAGAGATTGTGATACGCTAAATGGGTTTAAGTTGTGAGTCGCAGCTCCTCATTACAAGGTCACAGATGTATTTAAGTGCTCCGGAGGGGACGGGGAGACGGACGGGGAGACGGGGGGGGGTTAGAATTGATTGAACGGATGGATCCAATGTCCCTCTCTTCTCATTAGAACCCTTTCTCAGCCTCGCCCCGCCTCGCCCGCCTCGCCCGGGGTTAATCACCAAGCACACCTCATGCTGTTGTTCCAGTTACATCATAATTAGTACGCCGTGGAAAGCAGGGCAATCTAGAGCTTATGAAACAGCCAAGCAACACACACAAGCACGCACACACGTGCACACACCACCACACACACACACACACACACACACACACAAGCACCCAAACAGTGCAGTGCCAGCCCCTCTTGGTGCGTGTGTTTGAGATGTGTGTGTGCATGCCTTTGTTTGAGCATGTGTGTGTGTCGCTCTCTCTCTCTACCCCCCCCTCCCAGGAGCCAGCTGTTTTTTGGGGATTGATTTCATTTATTTAATGACGGCTTCACTAATGATCCTGCTCGCTGGCTGATGATGTCAACGACACCGCCACGCTGTCTCAGGAATTGAGATTGGATTGGTGTAGGGCCTGGAGACTGAGGGTAGTGGATAGGAGGATGTGGTTGTGGAGGAGGAGGAGGAAGAGGAAGGAGGAGAAGGGGGGGGGGGAGACGCTGGGGACCAGGGCTGTCTTTGTCTTTCCCAGGCTGTCGTGACTAGAAGGGTAGAAATTAATAACCGCTGCATTGCGTAGGCTAATTTCTCAGCTGGCGGTCGAAACTCAGATTAAACAGGATACCTCTCAACCTCTCATCAGAGACCAGAAGCTGCTTAGCAGAGGAAGGTGTGTGTGTGTGTGTGTGGGTCAAGCCAAGGTGGGATATTTGTTTTGATAAACTCTGTTGAAGCTCTAGAGCAGGGCTCGGTGCACAAAGGGCATTTTACGCAATTACTATCGTCTTGGGGACAAACAAGACACCTCATTTTTTAAAAGGTGGCCCCTCACAGTGTGTGTGTGTGTCTGTGTGTGTGTGTGTGTGTGTGTTGCTGCAAATAGAAAAGCCCTGAAGGTCTTCATGAAGAATCTAAAGGAATCTAAAGGAAAGACTGCTGTATAGAGTGCTGTAATAGTTTTACATAGTACGTAAAGACCAGACAGAATACATATCCCACTTAGGATGAGTCCTAAATTGCACCCTATTCCCTATATAGTGCACTACATTTGGGTCCATAGGTTTCTGGTCAAATAGGGTGGAATAGGGTGGAATAGGGTGGAATAGGGTGGAATAGAGTTGAATACGGTGGAATACGGTGGAATAGAGTGGAATACGGTGGAATACGGTGGAATAGGGTGGAATACGGTGGAATACAGTGGAATAGAGTGGAATACGGTGGAATACGGTGGAATAGGGTGGAATAGGGTGGAATAGAGTGGAATACGGTGGAATACGGTGGAATAGAGTGGAATACGGTGGAATACGGTGGAATACGGTGGAATAGGGTGGAATACGGTGGAATACAGTGGAATACAGTGGAATACGGTGGAATACGGTGGAATACGGTGGAATAGGGTGGAATAGGGTGGAATAGGGAATAGGATGGAATAGGGTGGAATACGGTGGAATACGGTGGAATAGGGTGGAATACGGTGGAATAGGGTGGAATAGGGTGGAATAGGGTGGAATAGGGAATAGGATGGAATACGGTGGAATAGGGTGGAATAGGGTGGAATAGGGTGGAATAGGGAATAGGATGGAATACGGTGGAATAGGGTGGAATAGGATGGAATACGGTGGAATAGGGTGGAATAGGGTGGAATAGGGTGGAATAGGGAATAGGATGGAATAGGATGGAATAGGGTGGAATAGGGTGGAATGCGGTGGAATAGGGTGGAATTAGGTGCCATTCTTTGACACAGATTTAGATGAGGCCATCTGGGCGACAGATTGTGACATGTTTTTTTTCTGGACAACTTTGACCGTGATTGGTCGGTTTGGGATTTGATGCCATTGACGTCTTGAGTAACACATGTATCTTAATGTACTGTAGTACATGGTGTCTGTTTTTTTGCCTCATAACCTTGAACTGAAACATATGCATTGGATTATCAAAAAGGAACAAAGACAACGATATACTTCACAAAACTCCCAAGCCTCTGTGACACAGATTTTATTTATTTTATAACTTAGAAATATAATTTGATAGTTATTAGTAATTTGACTAAGCTTCTGAAAAAGAACATTTCAATGCCGCGAAGTCAATTATCGGATGCTTTTTTTTTTTTTGAGGTATAAAATCAAAAGAAGGAAACTCATTTGTTATGGATAGCTTGAAACTCAACCACATTTTTTTGTCTTTTATCTATGTTATAACTGGTTTTAGCCCTGAGATCAGCCCGGGGCCAAAAAATCTCTTTGGTCGTTGGTATCATCAATTAATCACACAACCTTCATTCATCATTTCTCACTGTAAGTCTAGGCAGAGAAGACAACACCAGCCTAATTCACAATGTCTTATCTGAGTCCCAAATGGCGCACTATTCCATATATAGTGCACTACGTTTGACTTGAGCCCTAAGGGACCAGAGCCACAATATAGGGAATAGGGGTTCCGTTTGGGACAAAGCCAGTGTCATTGTTATGCTGCGGCATATAAAGCAATGTCGAGACTTAAATCCAAGGTAGGATGATTGTGAGTTCATCAAGACTTAAACACAAGGTAGGATAAACCTGAGTTCATCAAGACTTAAACACAAGGTAGGATAAACGTGAGTTCATCAAGACTTAAACACAAGGTAGGATAAATCTGAGTTCATCAAGACTTAAACACAAGGTAGGATAAACCTGAGTTCGTCAAGACTTAAACACAAGGTAGGATAAACCTGAGTTCATCAAGACTTAAACTCAAGGTAGGATAAACCTGAGTTCATCAAGACTTAAACACAAGGTAGGATAAATGTGAGTTCATCAAGACTTCAACACAAGGTAGGATTTAACCTGAGTTCATCAAGACTTAAACACAAGGTAGGATAAACCTGAGTTCATCAAGACTTAAACACAAGGAAGGATTTAACCTGAGTTCATCAAGACTTAAACACAAGGTAGGATAAACCTGAGTTCATCAAGACTTAAACACAAGGTAGGATAAAACTGAGTTCATCAAGACTTGAACACAAGGTAGGATAAATGTGAGTTCATCAAGACTTAAACACAAGGTAGGATAATGTATATGTATATGAATGCTTTAAGCACAGAAATGGTTTGCTCAGTGAGAAATTAATATCCAACTAGTCAGTGTGGAGTTTGGAGATTATAACAGCAACTATGTGAGCTTATTACAGTATCATAGACACTATGTCCTGGGGTTTACTATGGTCTTCTATGTAGTAGAACCCCTTACAGTATTATAGACACTATGTCCTGGGGTTTACTATGATCTTCTATGTAGTTGAATCCCTTACAGTATTATAGACACTATGTCCTGGGGTTTACTATGGTCTTCTATGTAGTAGAACCCCTTACAGTATTATAGACACTATGTCCTGGGGTTTACTATGGTCTATGTAGTAGAACCCCTTACAGTATTATAGACACTATGTCCAGGAATGGGATTCACTATGGTCTTCTATGTAGTAGAATCCCTTACAGTATTATAGACACTATGTCCTGGGGTTTACTATGGTCTTCTATGTAGTAGAATCCCTTACAGTATTATAGACACTATGTCCTGGGGTTTATTATGGTCTATGTAGTAGAACCCCTTACAGTATTATAGACACTATGTCCTGGGGTTTACTATGGTCTATGTAGTAGAACCCCTTACAGTATTATAGACACTATGTCCTGGGGTTTACTATGGTCTTCTATGTAGTAGAACCCCTTACAGTATTATAGACACTATGTCCTGGGGTTTACTATGGTCTATGTAGTAGAACCCCTTACAGTATTATAGACACTATGTCCTGGGGTTTACTATGGTCTTCTATGTAGTAGAATCCCTTACAGTATTATAGACACTATGTCCTGGGATTTACTATGGTCTATGTAGTAGAACCCTTACAGTATTATAGACACTATGTCCTGGGGTTTACTATGGTCTATGTAGTAGAACCCCTTACAGTATTATAGACACTATGTCCTGGGGTTTACTATGGTCTTCTATGTAGTAGAATCCCTTACAGTATTATAGACACTATGTCCTGGGGTTTACTATGGTCTATGTAGTAGAACCCCTTACAGTATTATAGACACTATGTCCTGGGGTTTACTATGGTCTATGTAGTAGAACCCCTTACAGTATTATAGACACTATGTCCTGGGGTTTACTATGGTCTTCTATGTAGTAGAATCCCTTACAGTATTATAGACACTATGTCCTGGGATTTACTATGGTCTATGTAGTAGAACCCCTTACAGTATTATAGACACTATGTCCAGGAATGGGGTTCACTATGGTCTTCTACGTAGTTGACTTTTGTGTAGTTTGCGAGCGTCGAAGAGCTCAAAACATAAACAGCTTATAATAATTTGTAGCTCAAACTATTTGGGCCTCTACAGAGGTATTTGTATAAAAGACCTGCCCCCCCAACCCAGGCCCCTTCGGGATCCACCCTTCGTCTCACAAACCCCGCTCTACCTCAGCCCCTCCAGGGGGTTTGTGGTTTGTGGTCTGGAGAATGTGGTCGCGGTTTGGCTTCCTCCAGCTCCTTGGCCGCGTCCACCAAAAGGTCCCCCTTCATACCCTTTGTGTAGTGCACTACTTTCAACCACCAGGCACATAGTCGTTTTGGGACGCATCCTTTTTAGCACGACTGCAGGGAGTGAGAGATGGTTTTTCTCTCCAGAACTATACAGTGTCCACACACACACAGATACATTTAATAGTCGGGAACATTAACTAAGGTTGGATGAACTTAAATGGCCCCCCCCCCCCATTTGTTCCTTCAACATTATGGGGGGAAGCAGTTAGGTCTATACAGCCCTTATTGGTTAAAGGGTTTATATAGACACGGAGAGTAGAAAGTGAACACGTCCAAGGGAAATCGTAACTGTGTACTGAGTTGGAAACCCACACCACCAAAAGTATTCATTCCGTCTACGTGTAAAATAAAAATAAAAGAATCGGCTCTTGTAACTAGGCTACAACTTTAGCCGTCAAAAGCACGGCCCCTGATTGGTTGAGCCCGACCCTGTCTTTCAAAGTGACAGTATCCCTGATACTCCAGGATCCAGTAAGCCTTCTTCTTCTTCTTCTTCCGGCCCCTGGACTTTAACAGACACTCTAATGGGATAAGACAAACTACTCATCAATAATATTGGTGGAAAGGGAAAGATGCTTTTATTCAAGCCTGGATGATGGAAAGAGACAGAGATAGAGACAGAGACAGAGACAGAGAGAGAGAGAGAGAGAGAGAGAGAGAGAGAGAGAGAGAGAGAGAGAGAGAGAGAGAGAGAGAGAGAGAGAGAGAGAGAGAGAGAGAGCTTGAGAGAGATGGAGAGAAAGACAGAGAGAGAGGCAGAGAGAGACAGAGAGAGAGAGAGAGAGAGAGAGAGAGATAGAGAGAGAGAGAGAGAGAGAGAGAGAGAGAGAGAGAGAGAGAGAGAGAGAGAGACAGCGAGAGAGACAGCGAGAGAGAGAGCGAGAGAGAGAGTTGACAGAGGAGTCCGGACTTCTTTGATCCGATGTCTTTGATATAAAGCGCTGACATTTTGACCACGGGGTCTTAATCAGATTCAATAGTGCATCGGCTGCTCTCTGTTTACTTATTAAAGCTTGTTTACATAATTGGGCATATCAAAGACTTCGATGGGTTACAGGACCCCAAACTGCATCTAATTTCAGAATGAGTTTTACACATGAAAACACCCTTCAAATTGAAAAGAAATGTAATGAAATAGCAACATGAACCCAATTCCCCCTAACTAACTAAGCAAGCACATAGGCTCTAGGCCCACTTTCAGGATACGCTTAGTACATTTTGAAACCCCCCAAAAACTTAAAAACTTTTTAAAAAAAAACTTGTCAAATGTGGAACGACAATGGACGTGTTGTTCACACGCTAAGGTAACGAACAGACTGGAACCACGTTGCAGTTTCCTGAAGAGATGTGGAGAGCTGATTTTACTCCTCACCAGATGGAATATCCATGGTAACGTGGCGTGCATTGTCACTGAAGTCCGTTGAAAATGAACAGAGAAAATATAAAAAAAAATGGGGGTCCCAGGTAAACAAGTTAAATGAAACTGATTCTGAAACTTTTTCAAAACTCCCTGGGACAGAGTAGTAAAACTCCATGGACCAGAGAGGTAAAACTCCCTGGGACAGAGTAGTAAAACACCATGGGACAGAGTAGTAAAACTCCCTGGGACAGAGTAGTAAAACTCCATGGACCAGAGAGGTAAAACTCCCTGGGACAGAGTAGTACAACTCCCTGGGACAGAGTAGTACAACTCCCTGGGACAGAGTAGTAAAACTCCATGGACCAGAGAGGTAAAACTCCCTGGGACAGAGTAGTAAAACACCCTGGGACAGAGTAGTAAAACTCCCTGGGACAGAGTAGTAAAACTCCCTGGGACAGAGTAGTAAAACTCCCTGGGACAGAGTAGTAAAACTCCCTGGGACAGAGTAGTAAAACTCCCTGGGCCAGAGTAGTAAAACTCCCTGGACCAGAGTAGTAAAAACTCCCTGGGACAGAGTAGTAAAACTCCCTGGGCCAGAGTAGTAAAACTCCCTGGGACAGAGTAGTAAAACTCCCTGGGACAGAGTAGTAAAACTCCCTGGGACAGAGTAGTAAAACTCCCTGGGACAGAGTAGTAAAACTCCCTGGGCCAGAGTTGTAAAACTCCCTGGGCCAGAGTAGTAAAACTCCCTGGGCCAGAGTTGTAAAACTCCCTGGGACAGAGTAGTAAAACTCCCTGGGCCAGAGTAGTAAAAACTCCCTGGGACAGAGTAGTAAAACTCCCTGGGCCAGAGTTGTAAAACTCCCTGGGCCAGAGTAGTAAAACTCCCTGGGCCAGAGTAGTAAAACTCCCTGGGACAGAGTAGTAAAACTCCCTGGGCCAGAGTAGTAAAACTCCTGGGCCAGAGTAGTAAAACTCCCTGGGCCAGAGTAGTAAAACTCCCTGGGACAGAGTAGTAAAACTCCCTGGGCCAGAGTAGTAAAACTCCCTGGGCCAGAGTAGTAAAACTCCCTGGGCCAGAGTAGTAAAACTCCCTGGGCCAGAGTAGTAAAACTCCCTGGGACAGAGTAGTAAAACTCCCTGGGCCAGAGTTGTAAAACAAAAAATACACAGCAGCCGGAAGTCACAAGTGTTGAGAACAAACAAACGTTCATGTTTTGTTTCTTTGCACGCCGTATTAAAAGATTATGCCCAGAGAGTCTTGCATCGCCACAGACGTGAATTGGTTCTGACCTTCATTAAGCATTGCTAGAGGTTCGCCTAACGGTTCATTCTGTGCGAGTATCATTAGGCTTTCAGCAAAAGCATATTAAAATATGTCCAGGCGTGTTTTACCTAGTGAGACGAGAATGAGTCATAGTAACGTGTCTCTATTTGAATCTCTGGGTTGAAGCAAGGGGGATGCAGAGGGACTGGGTGGTGCTGTTGCCCTACATCGACTGTTCACTAGAAGGGTTTGGTAGCTGGGTCAGAGTGATGTACAACCATGTTCACTAGAAGGGTTTGGTAGCTGGGTCAGAGTGATGTACAACCATGTTCACTAGAAGGGTTTGGTAGCTGGGTCAGAGTGATGTACAACCATGTTCACTAGAAGGGTTTGGTAGCTGGGTCAGAGTGATGAACAACCATGTTCACTAGAAGGGTTTGGTAGCTGGGTCAGAGTGATGTACAACCATGTTCATTAGTTAGGGTTTGATAGCTGGGTCAGAGTGATGTACAACCATGTTCACTAGAAGGGTTTGGTAGCTGGGTCAGAGTGATGTACAACCATGTTCATTAGAAGGGTTTGGTAGCTGGGTCAGAGTGATGAACAACCATGTTCATTAGAAGGGTTTGGTAGCTGGGTCAGAGTGATGTACAACCATGTTCATTAGTTAGGGTTTGATAGCTGGGTCAGAGTGATGTACAACCATGTTCACTAGAAGGGTTTGGGAGCTGAGTCAGAGTAATGAACAACCATGTTCATTAGAAGGGTTTGATAGCTGGGTCAGAGTGATGAACAACCATGTTCATTAGAAGGGTTTGATAGCTGGGTCAGAGTGATGTACAACCATGTTCATTAGAAGGGTTTGATAGCTGGGTCAGAGTGATGTACAACCATGTTCATTAGTTAGGGTTTGATAGCTGGGTCAGAGTGATGAACAACCATGTTCACTAGAAGGGTTTGATAGCTGGGTCAGAGTGATGTACAACCATGTTCATTAGTTAGGGTTTGATAGCTGGGTCAGAGTGATGTACAACCATGTTCATTAGAAGGGTTTGATAGCTGGGTCAGAGTGATGTACAACCATGTTCATTAGTTAGGGTTTGGTAGCTGGGTCAGAGTGATGAACAACCATGTTCACTAGAAGGGTTTGATAGCTGGGTCAGAGTGATGAACAACCATGTTCACTAGAAGGGTTTGATAGCTGGGTCAGCTGGCCTCCGCTGAGTCTGCAGTTCATCAATATTTTATAGTTCTTTGGAGGAGGAGGGATCTGAATTCAAGCAGGATGTAAAATAGTAACAGGCTTCTGACTTGCAAATATGTCTCATATAAGGATGCAACGGAAGGGAGCGTTTACCAACACCAATTTCCCCTGTCAGATCAATCTGGATTTAAACGAACACACTGTGTAAGTTCTAAAGTGGCCCGTCGCCCCTTGAACAGCCAGCCAGGTCTTTGAAGAAACATTTGTCCTGTCACTCCCGTCAAGGCAACTAAGGCAAATCAGGCTCTATTGATCTTGCTTTAATCATTTGAAACCAGCCCATATTTATACTAAACCCTGATGTTAAACCAGGACGTGTAGGCAGGGCCCGCCAGCTTCATGCTTTATGCAGACAGCTAAACAGAATCACATCCCTTCTCATGCGGATTTCACACAAAAAAAAATCTCCTTCGAAAGTTAGTGTTCATTACATTGTATGAGTTAGACACAACACCCCTGCAGTGACAGGCAATATACTTCATTATATCATCTGCTTGTGGGTTCGATTTAGAGAGACTGAGAGACAGAGACAGAGACAGAGACAGAGACAGAGACAGAGACAGAGACTGAGACTGAGAGACTGAGAGACTGAGAGACTGAGATAGACACAGAGACTGATGCACAGAGACAGAGACAGAGACAGAGACAGAGAGACAGAGAGACAGAGAGACAGAGAGTCAGAGAGACTGAGAGACTGAGAGACAGAGACAGAGACTGAGACTGAGACTGAGATAGACACAGAGACTGATACACAGAGACAGAGACAGAGACAGGGACAGGGGACAGGGACAGGGACAGGGACAGGGACAGGGACAGGGACAGGGACAGGGACAGGGACAGGGACTGGGACTGAGATAGACAAAGAGACTGATACACAGAGACAGAGACAGAGACAGAGACAGAGACAGAGACAGAGACAGAGACAGGGACAGGGACAGGGACAGGGACAGGGACAGGGACTGGGACTGGGACTGAGACTGAGATAGACACAGAGACTGATACACAGAGACAGAGACAGAGAGACAGAGAGACAGAGAGACTGAGATACAGACACAGAGACTAAGACAGAGACTGATACACTGAGACTGAGACTGAGAGATAGACACAGAGAGATAGACACAGAGATAGACACAGAGAGATAGACACAGAGAGATAGACACAGAGAGATAGAGAGAATTTGAAATGTCTTTTTACTTTTGTGAGTGTACTTTTACTGTTAATTGTTTTATTGTTTATTTAACTTTTGTTTATTATCTATTTCACTTGCTTTGGCAAGTGTGACCACTGTGATTATGAACGTTTGAACGTCTTGAAGAACACTCTGCACAGCCAGAAGAGGACTGGTCACCCCTCAGAGCCTGGTTCCTCTCTAGGTTTCTTCCTAGGTTCTGGCCTTTCTAAGGAGTTTTTCCTAGCCACCGTGCTTCTACACCTGCATTGCTTGCTGTTTGGGGTTTTAGGCTGGGTTTCTGTACAGCACTCTGTGACATCTGCTGATGTAAAAAGGGCTTTATAAATAGATTTGAGAGAGAGAGAGCGAGACCTAAGTTTGCATAACAGTTTGAAAAAACAAAAATCGTGAAATGTGCATTTTTGCTGTTCAGCTATAGGTCTATTTCTTATCCATTTCATCAACATTTTTTTTTTTTTATACCATTGTTATTTAATACAACATCCTCTCAGTACTGAATGTACTTTATAATGCGCTTTGGAAGAAGCATGTTCTCTACAGCTCTACACGCTGCAGAGTTACGTTGCTGAATCCCGAGACGGTTGAATCTGCAGACGGGTTTGATTCTATTGTTATCTGTTGACCAGTAGTTTCAGCGTGCTTTTCTGAAAGGAGCGACACAACCATCGGGTCTGGAACCGTTTCAGGGAACACAACCGAAAACCAGACAATAATAATTACATTTTTCAAATGAACAGAAAATGAACCTGGAAACAAATACGGTCCTTACTGTTCCGAAAAAGAACCGGTTAATAAAATAATTATTTTCTATTTCCCCCCAAAACAAATAACGAAGTGGCGATGCAAAGCCCTCACTCTGTCTGACAGCTGAACATCTGAGTCTGTGTGTTTAGGCCACCTCCCCCTCCCCCACCGAACCATAGGTTACTGTACTGATGTTACCATAGGCTACTGTACTGACGTTACCATAGGTTACTGTACTGATGTTACCATAGGCTACTGTACTGACGTAACCATAGGTTACTGTACTGACGTAACCATAGGCTACTGTACTGACATAACCATAGACTACTGTACTAATGTTACCATAGGTTACTGTACTGATGTTACCATAGGTTACTGTACTGACATAACCATAGACTACTGTACTAATGTTACCATAGACTACTGTACTAATGTTACCATAGGTTACTGTACTGACGTAACCATAGGTTACTGTACTGATGTTACCATAGGTTACTGTACTGACGTAACCATAGGTTACTGTACTGATGTTACCATAGGTTACTGTACTGACGTAACCATAGGTTACTGTACTGACGTTACCATAGGTTACTGTACTGACATAACCATAGACTACTGTACTAATGTTACCATAGGTTACTGTACTGATGTTACCATAGGTTACTGTACTGACATAACCATAGACTACTGTACTAATGTTACCATAGACTACTGTACTAATGTTACCATAGGTTACTGTACTGACGTAACCATAGGTTACTGTACTAATGTTACCATAGGTTACTGTACTGACGTAACCATAGGTTACTGTACTGATGTTACCATAGGCTACTGTACTGATGTTACCATAGGTTACTGTACTGACGTTACCATAGGCTACTGTACTAATGTTACCATAGGTTACTGTACTGATGTTACCATAGGCTACTGTACTGATGTTACCATAGGTTACTGTACCGACGTAACCATAGGCTACTGTACTGACGTTACCATAGGTTACTGTACTGATATTACCATAGGCTACTGTACTGATGTTACCATAGGCTACTGTACTGATGTTACCATAGGTTACTGTACTGACGTAACCATAGGTTACTGTACTGACGTTACCATAGGCTACTGTACTAATGTTACCATAGGTTACTGTACTGATGTTACCATAGGTTACTGTACTGACGTAACCATAGGTTACTGTACTGACGTTACCATAGGCTACTGTACTAATGTTACCATAGGTTACTGTACTGATGTTACCATAGGTTACTGTACTGACGTAACCATAGGCTACTGTACTGACGTTACCATAGGCTACTGTACTGACGTAACCATAGGTTACTGTACTGACGTAACCATAGGCTACTGTACTGATGTTACCATAGGTTACTGTACTGACATAACCATAGGCTACTGTACTGATGTTACCATAGGTTACTGTACTGGCGTAACCATAGGTTACTGTACTGGCGTAACCATAGGTTACTGTACTGACGTAACCATAGGTTACTGTACTGACATAACCATAGGCTACTGTACTGATGTTACCATAGGCTACTGTACTGACGTAACCATAGGTTACTGTACTGACATAACCATAGGCTACTGTACTGATGTTACCATAGGTTACTGTACTGACATAACCATAGGCTACTGTACTGATGTTACCATAGGTTACTGTACTGGCGTAACCATAGGTTACTGTACTGGACGTAACCATAGGTTACTGTACTGGCGTAACCATAGGTTACTGTACTGACATAACCATAGGCTACTGTACTGATGTTACCATAGGCTACTGTACTGGCGTAACCATAGGTTACTGTACTGACATAACCATAGGCTACTGTACTGATGTTACCATAGGTTACTGTACTGACATAACCATAGGCTACTGTACTGATGTTACCATAGGTTACTGTACTGACGTAACCATAGGCTACTGTACTGATGTTACCATAGGTTACTGTACTGACGTAACCATAGGTTACTGTACTGACATAACCATAGGCTACTGTACTGACGTAACCATAGGTTACTGTACTGACATAACCATAGGCTACTGTACTAATGTTACCATAGGCTACTGTACTGATGTTACCATAGGTTACTGTACTGACGTAACCATAGGCTACTGTACTGACGTTACCATAGGCTACTGTACTGACGTAACCATAGGTTACTGTACTGACATAACCATAGGCTACTGTACTGATGTTACCATAGGTTACTGTACTGACATAACCATAGGCTACTGTACTGATGTTACCATAGGTTACTGTACTGACGTAACCATAGGTTACTGTACTGACGTAACCATAGGTTACTGTACTGACATAACCATAGGCTACTGTACTGATGTTACCATAGGTTACTGTACTGACATAACCATAGGCTACTGTACTGATGTTACCATAGGCTACTGTACTGACGTAACCATAGGTTACTGTACTGACATAACCATAGGCTACTGTACTGATGTTACCATAGGTTACTGTACTGACATAACCATAGGCTACTGTACTGATGTTACCATAGGTTACTGTACTGACATAACCATAGGCTACTGTACTGATGTTACCATAGGTTACTGTACTGACGTAACCATAGGTTACTGTACTGACATAACCATAGGCTACTGTACTGACGTAACCATAGGTTACTGTACTGACATAACCATAGGCTACTGTACTGATGTTACCATAGGTTACTGTACTGACATAACCATAGGCTACTGTACTGATGTTACCATAGGCTACTGTACTGATGTTACCATAGGCTACTGTACTGACGTAACCATAGGTTACTGTACTGACATAACCATAGGCTACTGTACTGATGTTACCATAGGTTACTGTACTGACATAACCATAGGCTACTGTACTGATGTTACCATAGGTTACTGTACTGACATAACCATAGGCTACTGTACTGATGTTACCATAGGTTACTGTACTGACATAACCATAGGCTACTGTACTGATGTTACCATAGGCTACTGTACTGATGTTACCATAGGCTACTGTACTGATGTTACCATAGGCTACTGTACTGATGTTACCATAGGCTACTGTACTGATGTTACCATAGGTTACTGTACTGACATAACCATAGGTTACTGTACTGACGTAACCATAGGCTACTGTACTGATGTTACCATAGGTTACTGTACTGACATAACCATAGGTTACTGTACTGACATAACCATAGGTTACTGTACTGATGTTACCATAGGCTACTGTACTGATGTTACCATAGGCTACTGTACTGATGTTACCATAGGCTACTGTACTGATGTTACCATAGGCTACTGTACTGATGTTACCATAGGTTACTGTACTGACATAACCATAGGTTACTGTACTGGCGTAACCATAGGTTACTGTACTGATGTTACCATAGGTTACTGTACTGACGTAACCATAGGTTACTGTACTGATGTTACCATAGGCTACTGTACTGATGTTACCATAGGTTACTGTACTGACGTAACCATAGGCTACTGTACTGATGTTACCATAGGTTACTGTACTGACATAACCATAGGTTACTGTACTGATGTTACCATAGGCTACTGTACTGATGTTACCATAGGTTACTGTACTGATGTTACCATAGACTACTGTACTGATGTTACCATAGGCTACTGTACTGATGTTACCATAGGCTACTGTACTGACGTAACCATAGGCTACTGTACTGACATAACCATAGGCTACTGTACTGATGTTACCATAGGTTACTGTACTGACATAACCATAGGCTACTGTACTGATGTTACCATAGGTTACTGTACTGACATAACCATAGGCTACTGTACTGATGTTACCATAGGCTACTGTACTGACGTTACCATAGGCTACTGTACTGACATAACCATAGGCTACTGTACTGACATAACCATAGGCTACTGTACTGACATAACCATAGGCTACTGTACTGACATAACCATAGGCTACTGTACTGACATAACCATAGGCTACTGTACTGATGTTACCATAGGTTACTGTACTGACGTTACCATAGGCTACTGTACTGATGTTACCATAGGCTACTGTACTGATGTTACCATAGGCTACTGTACTGACGTAACCATAGGCTACTGTACTGATGTTACCATAGGCTACTGTACTGACGTTACCATAGGCTACTGTACTGATGTTACCATAGGTTACTGTACTGACGTTACCATAGGCTACTGTACTGATGTTACCATAGGTTACTGTACTGACGTTACCATAGGCTACTGTACTGATGTTACCATAGGCTACTGTACTGACATAACCATAGGCTACTGTACTGACATAACCATAGGCTACTGTACTGCATAACCATAGGCTACTGTACTGACGCATACCATAGGCTACTGTACTGATGTTACCATAGGCTACTGTACTGATGTTAACCATAGGCTACTGTACTGATGTTACCATAGGCTACTGTACTGATGTTACCATAGGCTACTGTACTGATGTTACCATAGGTTACTGTACTGACGTAACCATAGGCTACTGTACTGATGTTACCATAGGCTACTGTACTGACGTTACCATAGGCTACTGTACTGATGTTACCATAGGCTACTGTACTGATGTTACCATAGGCTACTGTACTGATGTTACCATAGGCTACTGTACTGATGTTACCATAGGTTACTGTACTGACGTAACCATAGGCTACTGTACTGATGTTACCATAGGCTACTGTACTGATGTTACCATAGGCTACTGTACTGATGTTACCATAGGTTACTGTACTGACGTAACCATAGGTTACTGTACTGATGTTACCATAGGCTACTGTACTGACGTTACCATAGGTTACTGTACTGATGTTACCATAGGCTACTGTACTGATGTTACCATAGGTTACTGTACTGATGTTACCATAGACTACTGTACTGATGTTACCATAGGCTACTGTACTGATGTTACCATAGACTACTGTACTGATGTGTTACCATAGGCTACTGTACTGATGTTACCATAGACTACTGTACTGATGTTACCATAGACTACTGTACTGATGTTACCATAGGCTACTGTACTGATGTTACCATAGGCTACTGTACTGATGTTACCATAGACTACTGTACTGATGTTACCATAGGCTACTGTACTGATGTTACCATAGGTTACTGTACTGATGTTACCATAGGTTACTGTACTGATGTTACCATAGACTACTGTACTGATGTTACCATAGGCTACTGTACTGATGTTACCATAGGTTACTGTACTGATGTTACCATAGGTTACTGTACTGATGTTACCATAGGCTACTGTACTGATGTTACCATAGGTTACTGTACTGATGTTACCATAGGTTACTGTACTGATGTTACCATAGGCTACTGTACTGATGTTACCATAGGCTACTGTACTGATGTTACCATAGGCTACTGTACTGATGTTACCATAGACTACTGTACTGATGTTACCATAGGCTACTGTACTGATGTTACCATAGGCTACTGTACTGGCGTAACCATAGGTTACTGTACTGATAACCATAGGCTACTGTACTGATGTTACCATAGGTTACTGTACTGACATAACCATAGGCTACTGTACTGATGTTACCATAGGTTACTGTACTGACACCATAGGCTACTGTACTGATGTTACCATAGGTTACTGTACTGACGTTACCATAGGCTACTGTACTGACATAACCATAGGCTACTGTACTGATGTTACCATAGGCTACTGTACTGATGTTACCATAGGCTACTGTACTGATGTTACCATAGGTTACTGTACTGACGTAACCATAGACTACTGTACTGACGTTACCATAGGTTACTGTACTGATGTTACCATAGGCTACTGTACTGACGTAACCATAGGGTACTGTACTGACGTAACCATAGGCTACTGTACTGATGTTACCATAGGTTACTGTACTGACATAACCATAGACTACTGTACTAATGTTACCATAGGCTACTGTACTGATGTTACCATAGGCTACTGTACTGATGTTACCATAGGCTACTGTACTGATGTTACCATAGGCTACTGTACTGACGTAACCATAGACTACTGTACTGATGTTACCATAGGCTACTGTACTGATGTTACCATAGGCTACTGTACTGACGTAACCATAGGTTACTGTACTGACGTAACCATAGGTTACTGTACTGACGTAACCATAGGCTACTGTACTGATGTTACCATAGGCTACTGTACTGATGTTACCATAGGCTACTGTACTGATGTTACCATAGGCTACTGTACTGACGTAACCATAGACTACTGTACTGATGTTACCATAGGCTACTGTACTGATGTTACCATAGGTTACTGTACTGACGTAACCATAGGCTACTGTACTGACGTAACCATAGGTTACTGTACTGATGTTACCATAGGCTACTGTACTGATGTTACCATAGACTACTGTACTGATGTTACCATAGGCTACTGTACTGACATAACCATAGACTACTGTACTAATGTTACCATAGGCTACTGTACTGACATAACCATAGACTACTGTACTAATGTTACCATAGGCTACTGTACTGATGTTACCATAGACTACTGTACTGATGTTACCATAGGCTACTGTACTGATGTTACCATAGGCTACTGTACTGATGTTACCATAGACTACTGTACTAATGTTACCATAGGCTACTGTACTGATGTTACCATAGGCTACTGTACTAATGTTACCATAGGCTACTGTACTGATGTTACCATAGGCTACTGTACTAATGTTACCATAGGCTACTGTACTGATGTTACCATAGGCTACTGTACTGACGTAACCATAGACTACTGTACTAATGTTACCATAGGTTACTGTACTGATGTTACCATAGGCTACTGTACTGACGTAACCATAGACTACTGTACTAATGTTACCATAGGCTACTGTACTGATGTTACCATAGGTTACTGTACTGACATAACCATAGACTACTGTACTAATGTTACCATAGGCTACTGTACTGACATAACCATAGACTACTGTACTAATGTTACCATAGGCTACTGTACTGATGTTACCATAGGGTACTGTACTGACGTTACCATAGGCTACTGTACTGACGTAACCATAGGCTACTGTACTGATGTTACCATAGGTTACTGTACTGACGTAACCATAGGCTACTGTACTGATGTTACCATAGGTTACTGTACTGACGTAACCATAGGCTACTGTATTAGCGTTACCAGGTTACTGTACCGCGTAACCATAGGCTACTGTACTGGCGTTACCATAGGTTACTGTACTGAGCGTAACCATAGAGCTACTGTACTGGCGTTACCATAGGTTACTGTACTGGCGTAACCATAGGCTACTGTACTGGCGTAACCGCATAGGCTACTGTACTGGCGTAATCATAGGTTACTGTACTGACGTAACCATAGGCTACTGTACTGACGTAATCATAGGTTACTGTACTGACGTAACCATAGGCTACTGTACTGACGTAATCATAGGTTACTGTACTGACGTAACCATAGGCTACTGTACTGACGTAATCATAGGTTACTGTACTGGCGTAACCATAGGCTACTGTACTGGCGTTACCGCAGGATTTACTGTACTGGCGTAACCATGAGGCTACTGTACTGGCGTTACCATAGGTTACTGTACTGGCGTAACCATAGGCTACTGTACTAGCGTTACCGCAGGTTACTGTACTGGCGTAACCATAGGCTACTGTACTGGCGTAACCATAGGCTACTGTACTGGCGTAATCATAGGTTACTGTACTGGCGTAACCATAGGCTACTGTACTGGCGTAATCATAGGTTACTGTACTACAGCGTAACCATAGGCTACTGTACTAGCGTAATCATAGGTTACTGTACTGGCGTAACCGCAGGCTACTGTACTAGCGTTACCATAGGCTACTGTACTGGCGTAAATCATAGGTTACTGTACTGGCGTAACCATAGGCTACTGTACTGGCGTTACCATAGGTTACTGTACTGACATAACCATAGGCTACTGTACTGGCGTAACCGCAGGCTACTGTACTGACGTAACCATAGGCTACTGTACTGGCGTAACCATAGGCTACTGTACTGGCGTTACCATAGGTTACTGTACTGGCGTAACCATAGGCTACTGTACTAGCGTAACCATAGGCTACTGTACTGGCGTAACCATAGGTTACTGTACTGGCACGCAACCGCAGGTTACCGTACTGGCGTTACCATAGGCTACTGTACTGGCGTAACCAGGCTACTGTACTGATGTTACCAGGTTACTGTACTGGCGTAACCATGGGCTACTGTACTGGCGTTACCGCAGGTTGCTGTATTGGCGTTACCATAGGTTACTGTACTGGCGTAACCATAGGTTACTGTACTGGCGTTACCATAGGTTACTGTATTGGGCGTTACCATAGGTTGCTGTACTGACGCAACTAACCATGAGCTACTGTACTGGCGTTACCATAGGTTACTGTACTGGCGTTACCATAGGCTGCTGTACTGATGTTACCATAGGTTACTGTACTGGCGTTACCATAGGCTACCGTACCGACGTAACCATAGACTACTGTTACGTAACCATGGGTTACTGTACTGGCCGTAACCATAGGTTACTGTACTGACGTAACCATAGGTTACCGTACTGACGTTACCATAGGTTACTGTACTGACGTTACCATAGGTTGCTGTATTGGCGTTACCATAGGTTACTGTACTGACGTAACCATAGGTTACTGTACTGGCGTTACCATAGGTTACTGTAGGCGTTACCATGGTTACTGTACTGGCGTAACCATAGGCTACTGTACTGACGTTACCATAGGTTACTGTACTGACGTTACCATAGGTTACTGTATTGGCGTTACCATAGGTTACTGTACTGATGTTACCATAGGCTACTGTACTGACGTTACCATAGGTTACTGTACTGACGTTACCATAGGCTACTGTACTGATGTTACCATAGGTTACTGTACTGACGTTACCATAGGTTACTGTACTGACGTTACCATAGGTTACTGTACTGATGTTACCATAGGTTACTGTACTGACGTTACCATAGGTTACTGTACTGATGTTACCATAGGCTACTGTACTGATGTTACCAGGTTACTGTACTGATGTTACCATAGGTTACTGTACCGACGTTACCATAGGTCACTGTACTGGCGTTACCCACAGGTTACTGTACTGATGTTACCATAGGTTTACTGTACTGGCGTTACCATAGGTTACTGTACTGATGTTACCATAGGTTACAGTACTGACATTACCATAGGTTACTGTACTGGCGTTACCGCAGGGTTACTGTACTGATGTTACCATAGGTTACAGTGCTGACATTACCATAGGTTACTGTACTGATGTTACCATGAGGTTACTGTACTGATGTTACCATAGGTTGCTGTACTGACGTTACCATAGGTTTACTGTACTGATGTTACCATAGGTTACTGTACTGACGTTACCATAGGTTACTGTACTGATGTTACCATAGGTTACTGTACTGACGTTACCATAGGTTACTGTACTGATGTTACCATAGGTTACTGTACTGACGTTACCATAGGTTACTGTACTGATGTTACCATAGGTTACAGTACTGACATTACCATAGGTTACTGTACTGATGTTACCATAGGTTACTGTACTGATGTTACCATAGGTTACTGTACTGACGTTACCATAGGTTACTGTACTAATGTTACCATAGGTTACTGTACTGACGTTACCATAGGTTACTGTACTGATGTTACCATAGGTTACTGTACTGACGTTACCATAGGTTACTGTACTGATGTTACCATAGGTTACAGTACTGACGTTACCATAGGTTACTGTACTGATGTTACCATAGGTTACTGTACTGATGTTACCATAGGTTACTGTACTGACGTTACCATAGGTTACTGTACTGATGTTACCATAGGTTACAGTACTGACATTACCATAGGTTACTGTACTGATGTTACCATAGGTTACTGTACTGATGTTACCATAGGTTACTGTACTGCAATACCATAGGTTACTGTACTGACGTTACCATAGGTTACTGTACTGACGTTACCATAGGTTACTGTACTGACGTTACCATAGGTTACTGTACTGACGTAACCATAGGTTACTGTACTGACGTTACCAGCTTGATTCAGAAGATAGGGACATATTTTGTGTTACCTAGAGTAGAACGGATAAACCTTTGAAATGCTAGTTAAGGATACTATTGTAGTTTTCTTGTTGGACGTTGGATTTTTTAACTACAAAAAGGTAAGACGTGTTTTTAATTCTGATGCCGCTCAGTACAACCTTGTTAACCAGAAGATAGGGACATATTTTGTGTTACCTAGTCAACCAGTTAGCTCAACCTTGTTAACTAGCTAGCTCAACCTTGTTAACCAGTTTCTTGTGTTGGATTTTTAACTTGTTAACCAGTTACTCAACCTTGTTAACCAGTTAGCTCAACCTTGTTAACCAGTTAGCTCAACCTTGTTAACCAGTTAGCTCAACCTTGTTAACCAGTTAGCTCTACCTTGTTAACCAGTTAGCTCTACCTTGTTAACCAGTTAGCTCTACCTTGTTAACTAGCTAGCTCAACCTTGTTAATAACCAGTTAGCTCAACCTTGTTAACCAGTTAGCTCTACCTTGTTAACCAGTTAGCTCAACCTTGTTAACCAGTTAGCTCTACCTTGTTAACTAGCTAGCTCTACCTTGTTAACCAGTTAGCTCTACCTTGTTAACCAGTTAGCTCTACCTTGTTATCCAGTTAGCTCAACCTTGTTAACCAGTTAGCTCAACCTTGTTAACCAGCTAGCTCAACCTTGTTATCCAGTTAGCTCAACCTTGTTAACCAGTTAGCTCAACCTTGTTAACCAGCTAGCTCAACCTTGTTAACCAGTTAGCTCAACCTTGTTAACTAGCTAGCTCAACCTTGTTAACCAGTTAGCTCTACCTTGTTAACCAGTTAGCTCAACCATGTTAACCAGTTAGCTCTACCTTGTTAACCAGTTAGCTCAACCTTGTTAACCAGTTAGCTCAACCTTGTTAACCAGTTAGCTCAACCTTGTTAACCAGTTAGCTCAACCTTGTTAACCAGTTAGCTCTACCTTGTTAATAACCAGTTACCTCAACCTTGTTAACCAGTTAGCTCTACCTTGTTAACTAGCTAGCTCAACCTTGTTAACCAGTTAGCTCTACCTTGTTAACCAGTTAGCTCTACCTTGTTATCCAGTTAGCTCAACCTTGTTAACCAGTTAGCTCTACCTTGTTAACCAGTTAGCTCTACCTTGTTAACCAGTTAGCTCAACCTTGTTAACCAGTTAGCTCTACCTTGTTAACCAGCTAGCTCAACCTTGTTAACCAGTTAGCTCAACCTTGTTAACTAGCTAGCTCAACCTTGTTAACCAGTTAGCTCTACCTTGTTAACCAGTTAGCTCTACCTTGTTATCCAGTTAGCTCAACCTTGTTAACCAGTTAGCTCAACCTTGTTAACCAGCTAGCTCAACCTTGTTAACCAGCTAGCTCAACCTTGTTAACCAGTTAGCTCAACCTTGTTAACCAGCTAGCTCTACCTTGTTAATAACCAGTTAGCTCAACCTTGTTAACCAGTTAGCTCAACCTTGTTAACCAACTAGCTCAACCTTGTTAACCAGTTAGCTCTACCTTGTTAACCAGTTAGCTCAACTTTGTTAACCAGTTAGCTCTACCTTGTTATCCAGTTAGCTCAACCTTGTTAACCAGTTAGCTCAACCTTGTTAACCAGCTAGCTCAACCTTGTTAACCAGCTAGCTCAACCTTGTTAACCAACTAGCTCAACCTTGTTAACCAGTTAGCTCAACCTTGTTAACCAGCTAGCTCTACCTTGTTAATAACCAGTTAGCTCAACCTTGTTAACCAGTTAGCTCAACCTTGTTAACCAGCTAGCTCAACCTTGTTAACCAACTAGCTCAACCTTGTTAACCAGTTAGCTCAACCTTGTTAACCAGTTAGCTCTACCTTGTTAACCAGTTAGCTCAACCTTGTTAACTAGCTAGCTCAACCTTGTTAACCAGTTAGCTCAACCTTGTTAACCAGTTAGCTCAACCTTGTTAACCAGTTAGCTCTACCTTGTTAAACAGTTAGCTCTACCTTGTTAATAACCAGTTAGCTCAACCTTGTTAACCAGTTAGCTCAACCTTGTTAACCAACTAGCTCAACCTTGTTAACCAGTTAGCTCAACCTTGTTAACCAGCTAGCTCAACCTTGTTAACCAGTTAGCTCAACCTTGTTAACCAGTTAGCTCTACCTTGTTAACCAGTTAGCTCAACCTTGTTAACCAGTTAGCTCTACCTTGTTAAACAGTTAGCTCTACCTTGTTAATAACCAGTTAGCTCAACCTTGTTAACCAGTTAGCTCAACCTTGTTAACCAACTAGCTCAACCTTGTTAACCAGTTAGCTCTACCTTGTTAACCAGTTAGCTCAACCTTGTTAACTAGCTAGCTCAACCTTGTTAACCAGTTAGCTCAACCTTGTTAACCAGTTAGCTCAACCTTGTTAACCAGCTAGCTCTACCTTGTTAACCAGCTAGCTCTACCTTGTTAACCAACTAGCTCAACCTTGTTAACCAGTTAGCTCAACCTTGTTAACCAGCTAGCTCTACCTTGTTAACCAGCTAGCTCAACCTTGTTAACCAGCTAGCTCAACCGTGTTAACCAGGTAGCTCCATGTACATTCGAACTTCCTCCATAGAAGCCACTCATCCTAAAGATAGTTCTGTGGACCTAATTCAGCACTTCAAGCCTCCTCCTCAACCCCCCTTCTAACTCTCTCCCCACCCACAAAATGTCAGTCGCATCGTAGCCCCATAGGCTACACTCTATCCGAACCCGATTGGTGAAGTCATTTAATGAACTAAATGTTGTAAAATTTCACATGTAAAAATTTTTTTTTAATTAAATGTACTTTTTTGGGGTTTCGAACCGGTTCAGAACTTAATTTTGCTCGTCGGATCAGTGGAAACGGAATGAGAAAAATTTGTGTTTCTGTTCAGAACAAAACGTTTTGGAAAATAATTTTTGTTTCCGACCCCTGATTTAGGACACTCCATGGCTTTGCTTTGTGCTTGCTGGAAGCAGCATTAGGACACTCCATGGCTTTGCGTGCTTGCTGGAAGCAGCATTAGGACACTCCATGGCTTTGCGTTGTGCTTTTGTACCTCAGTAGTATTGTGCCGTTACACAACAGTAGAAATGTTTAGCTGTGCCTGGGCTTATACCCTGAATGTCAGTTCTCCATCACCAACACACATGGTGGCGGGTGTTAAAAGCGGTTAATGTCATTCCATGCCTTGACATATGTCAAGTCGCAACAATCAAATGTCAAATGTAACTTCACGGTTATACTGGTACTCTGGAGCCCATGTGATTGGCAGGTCTAATTTCCCTCTCTCAAACCTAAATCTTAGTTTGACTACTTTTCCCTTTCTCAGAAAATACATTTCCTGCTTGTTCAGCATTCGAAAAAAAAAATCACTTTAGTTGAATGGGAATTTGATGAACACGGCACAATTGGAAATCCGGTCGTTCGTCGGACGTGACTACCTCGGCTTGTACCGTACACGTTCAAGCCCGAGATGAAAGGGTCAAGGGACAATATATGTAAATTCAAGTTCCCTTCTACAAGGTTTAAAGTTGCCCCAACCCCCCCACACACACCCTCCTCATCCTCCCTTTTAAATCCCAATCAAGAATGACAATCTCATTAAAAAGTCATTTTGCTCCTGTGAGCTGCTTGCCATTGGATGAACATGGCACCCCCTCCCCTTCATCCCCCTTTCCTAAATCTAGCCTTGTGATAAAAGTCCCTAATTGAAATGCCCAGGCGCGATGACCTTGGAATGGTAATCTAAAAGCCCAGGCATTTATCTCCTCCTTGTCACCAGTTTAGCTTCTGTGCTGCGATCAAACAGTAGCTGGGGGAAAGCCAGGCATCCATCAATCCGTCGCTGTCTGACCAAATGTGATTGATGGAGGGTATCTCGGGAGCAATGTTATTTTAAACTGTTTAAAGACTACAAAAAGGGGAAGGATAGAGAGAGAGAGAGGGAGAGGGAGGGGGTCTTGGAAGAGGAGAGATAAAGAAAAGAATAGAATAACGTTAGGGTTTTTTATCATGAAGGGACCAGACTTGTTGTTGGTTGAGATTTGGTTCACCTGAATGCCAGACTGGCTGGCTGTCTTCCTAGTGGGTTGTGTTGCTGCCTAGGTGGTGGTGGTGGTGGTGGTGGGAGGGAGAGCTGGCGAGGAATGCTAAAGAAGTACAAGTCATTCTCACTAATTGTCTGTTTTTGATACTGAAGTATCATGTAACAGTAGAATACAATGTCGCAGTATAATACAATTACTAGACAGCGTGACTTAACGTAGAGAAAGTCAATATTAAGGCGTTACATCATAATTCAAGCCAACGTATTTTTCATTTAAATTTATAAAAAAAAAAAAAATGGGTCCCGAAGACGTGCCGGTATTCAGACGTTTCGGGTGTTCTAGCAGATGAACCTTGACCTTTAGGGTCGAGCAGTGACAGGTTCAAATACCAGGCAGATTATTCGGTGGATTGACACAGAGGAGGAGGAGAAAAGGGGAGTGGGGGAGTGGAGGGGGAGAGAGGCGACGAGATAAGAACCTTGGAATCGATCATCGATCAGTTTAACCTTGCTTTATTTCTCTGTGTGTTATCTGCTGGAACAAAAGCTCCTGCTTGTCCAAAACAACGGCTGCTGGCCATCTAATCAGGCCATCCTGTATAGTCTCTATTCCAGTCACTTAAAACCTCGGCGCTCCTGATTACCTATTGTCCCTTCAAAGTGATGTAATTAAACACGCTCAATCTGCTATCATTGTAAAATATATATATATATAATAATACACAAAGAAGAATAAAAAAAAAATCTATTGCTTTAATGTAATTGGCCCATATTATTCATTATAGTCTGGCTCACAATCAGTCTGACTAGCTGTCTCCCTCTGTCATTTTCCAACCACTGATTCACTGACACTGCTGTTGGTTCATTCAGGCCCTGTGCCCACAGCGATATTCCAGCTATCTTTACGGGTTTGTTCTTCACTCTCTATGAGCCGCGGCGCACACACACACACACACAAAAAAAAGGCGTTGTGATCACAATAGCTCATTACCTTCCAATTGGCAGGAGAGCTTGTCTCTCTCACTCTCTCTCTCTCTCTCGCCGGCTGTATTGTCTTATCTAAGTGGCTCACAATTGGAAATGAAATGCATTGTGTGTGGTGGTGGTGGTGGTTGGGCTGGGGAGAGATGGCAGCGGGTAGAAGTCAAGTGAAGAGTGTCAGACAGATAGAAATAGGCTTCTGAAAGGCTGTGTGTGTTTCTCTCTGTGCCAGGCGGTGAATGGGGTTTGACACGCTGCCCATACAAATGTCTTGGCTTCAGTCACCAGGGAGTGGTTGCTGTCCCCCCCGCCCCCCCAGATGGGTGACAAGCTATTTAGGGGAAACAAAGACAAAACAGTCTTCTGTCCCTTCTGGCACCTTATTCCCTATGTAGTGCACTTACCCAACGAGCCTTTGGTCATAAGTAGTGCACTACATAGGAAACAGGGTACCGTTTTGGGGTCGTAAGTCAAAGACAAACAATCTGATATGTCTATGAGATCAGATGATTGCTTTTCTAAGACATGGTAAGTTACACTAAATTGCTCTCATAGGTAATAACTGTTGGATGTAAGTACGGGCAGTCCAGCTGACAAATTGTGGCCATAAACCACAAGCATGTAAGTACCTACCTATCGCCGTGTGGCACTTTGGTCATGGTCCATTGAGTTTTCATCCTCAGACAGTCTGTATGGGATTTCCTGTGGTGCGTATAAAAAGCACTCTGTGTGCCCTCCATGGAGCCCTAATGGCTGTGGTTAAAAGGAGTGCACTAGATAGGGAATAGGTTTCCATCTGGGACGTAACCCCTGGTTTAGTTTTCTTTTTTTTCTTCTCCCACAGACAAGGTAAACAGGAGCGGCTAGCGTTACAACCTTTGATGATGAACTGAAGACACGGACCTTTAAAATAACACCTGCGTCCTTTGACTGGCTGGGTGGAGGAGGGGAGATGGTGGGGAGGTGGAGGGGAGGGAGGTGGGGAGGGAGGTGGAGGAAACGGATAAGGACGAGGGAGAGGAGGTGGGGAGGGAGGTGGAGGATACTGATAGGGACGAGGGAGAGGAGGTGGGGAGGTGGGGAGGGAGGGAGGGAGGTGGGGAGGGAAGGGGGAGGATACTACTAGGGATGAGGGAGAGGAGGTGGGGAGGGAGGGAGGGAGGGAGGTGGAGGATACGGATAGGGACGAGGGAGAGGAGGTGGGGAGGGAGGTGGGGAGGGAGGTGGAGGAAACGGATAGGGACGAGGGAGAGGAGGTGGGGAGGGAGGTGGAGGGAATGGATAGGGACGAGGGAGAGGAGGTGGGGAGGGAGGTGGGGAGGGAGGTGGTGTGGAGGTGGAGGTAACGGATAGGGATGAGGGAGAGGAGGTGGGGAGGGAGGTTTAGGGGAGGTGGAGGTAACGGATAGGGACGAGGGAGAGGAGGTGGGGAGGGAGGTGGGGAGGGAGGTGGAGGAAACTGATAGGGACGAGGGAGAGGAGGATTAATGTGTAATGCAGTGAATTAATTAGGCATGTAATAAGTCTGCGGGAACCGTAATCCGAATTAATCGTCAAAAAGGCGGGAAATAAATATCAGAAGATCCACCTAAAATAGTGTGTGTCTGTATCTGGGTCTGTATCTGGGTCTGTATCTGGGTCTGTATCTGGGTCTGTATCTGGGTCTGTATCTGGGTCTGTGTGTCTGTATCTGGGTCTGTATCTGGGTCTGTGTGTCTGTATCTAGGTCTGTATGTCTGTATCTGGGTCTGTATCTGGGTCTGTGTGTCTGTATCTGGGTCTGTATCTGGGTCTGTGTGTCTGTATCTAGGTCTGTATGTCTGTATCTGGGTCTGTATCTGGGTCTGTATCTGGGTCTGTATCTGGGTCTGTGTGCCTGTATCTGGGTCTGTATCTGGGTCTGTGTGTCTGTATCTAGGTATGTATGTCTGTATCTGGGTCTGTGTGTCTGTATCTGGGTCTGTATCTGGGTCTGTGTGTCTGTATCTAGGTCTGTATGTCTGTATCTGGGTCTGTGTGTCTGTATCTGGGTCTGTATCTGGGTCTGTGTGTCTGTATCTAGGTCTGTATGTCTGTATCTGGGTCTGTGTGTCTGTATCTAGGTCTGTATGTCTGTATCTGGGTCTGTGTGTCTGTATCTAGGTCTGTGGGTCTGTATCTGGGTCTGTGTGTCTGTATCTGGGTCTGTGTGTCTGTATCTGGGTCTGTGTGTCTGTATCTGGGTCTGTATCTGGGTCTGTGTGTCTGTATCTGTGTCTGTGTGTCTGTATCTGGGTCTGTGTGTCTGTATCTGGGTCTGTGTGTCTGTATCTGGGTATGTGTGTCTGTAGCTGGGTCTGTGTGTCTGTGTGTCTGTATCTGGGTGTGTGTGTCTGTATCTAGGTCTGTGTGTCTGTATCTGGGTCTGTGTGTCTGTATCTGGGTCTGTGGGTCTGTATCTGGGTCTGTGTGTCTGTATCTGGGAATGTGTGTCTGTGTGTCTGTATCTGGGTGTGTGTGTCTGTATCTAGGTCTGTGTGTCTGTATCTGGGTCTGTGTGTCTGTATCTGGGTCTGTGTGTCTGTATCTGCGTCTGTGTGTCTGTATCTGGGTATGTGTGTGTGTCCGTGTGTGTCTGTGTGTCTGTGTGGATGTGTGTGTATGCACCTTAAACACTGTTTATTGGGAAACACACAGGACATAATGATGTCTACACAAATGGCCCATGATGAATGGAACAACTAAGTCAGACTCAACGCAATTATACCAGGCATTGAACCTCATCTGTAGTGTTTCAACACGCCAGTCAAGCTATATTAGTCTTCCTCCATGAAAATTCAATGCATCATTTAAGACAAAGGCCCCAATAAACCATTATTTTCCCTGTGTAGTGCACTACTTTTGACTAGGGCCCATAGGGAATAGGAAAAAAGTAGTGAAGTATGTAGGGAATAGGGTGCAATTTGGGCTGAAGGTTCTTTCTCTCATATGTCAGTCAGAAGACGTCCATGTTTAGATTCAGGTTCCTTTCACATGACGTCCGTGTTTAGATTCAGGTTCTGTCACATGACGTCCGTGTTTAGATTCAGGTCTTTCACATGACGTCCGTGTTTAGATTCAGGTCTTTCACATGACGTCCGTGTTTAGATTCAGGTCTTTCACATGTCGTCCGTGTTTAGATTCAGGTTCCTTTCACATGACGTCCGTGTTTAGATTCAGGTCTTTCACATGACGTCCGTGTTTAGATTCAGGTCTTTCACATGACGTCCGTGTTTAGATTCAGGTCTTTCACATGACGTCCGTGTTTAGATTCAGGTCTTTCACATGACGTCCGTGTTTAGATTCAGGTCTTTCACGTGACGTCCGTGTTTAGATTCAGGTTCTTTCACGTGACGTCCGTGTTTAGATTCAGGTTCTTTCACGTGACGTCCGTGTTTAGATTCAGGTTCTTTCACGTGACGTCCGTGTTTAGATTCAGGTTCTTTCACGTGGCGTCCGTGTTTAGATTCAGGTTCTTTCACGTGACGTCCGTGTTTAGATTCAGGTTCTTTCACGTGACGTCCGTGTTTAGATTCAGGTTCTTTCACGTGACGTCCGTGTTTAGATTCAGGTTCTTTCACGTGACGTCCGTGTTTAGATTCAGGTTATTTCACGTGACGTCCGTGTTTAGATTCAGGTTATTTCACGTGACGTCCGTGTTTAGATTCAGGTTATTTCACGTGACGTCCGTGTTTAGATTCAGGTTATTTCACGTGACGTCCGTGTTTAGATTCAGGTTATTTCACGTGACGTCCGTGTTTAGATTCAGGTTCCTTTCTTTCTTTCATGTGCTAAAATACATAGTTTTTTGTGTAAAGCAACAACAGATTACAGATTAGAAGATTACAAATATATATTTTTTCATTAAGTAGAAGATGTCATCAAATGAGGGAACAGATTATAGATCAGGGAAGACGATCATGTACACATTTGCAAATGAAAAATCTAACTAAAAGGTGAGAACGATAATCTACTTGACTGAACACTGATCACATTATTGAATAATACTGTCACATATCTGACTAGGTGAAGGATTAATCAGGCATCATCTGGTCTCACGGAGAACATCACATATCTGACTAGGTGAAGGATTAATCAGGCATCATCTGGTCTCACGGAGAACATCACATATCTGACTAGGTGAAGGATTAATCAGGCATCATCTGGTCTCATGGAGAACATCACATATCTGACTAGGTGAAGGATTAATCAGGCATCATCTGGTCTCATGGAGAACATCACATATCTGACTAGGAGAAGGATTAATCAGGCATCATCTGGTCTCACGGAGAACATCACATATCTGACTAGGTGAAGGATTAATCAGGCATCATCTGGTCTCATGGAGAACATCACATATCTGACTAGGTGAAGGATTAATCAGGCATCATCTGGTCTCACGGAGAACATCACATATCTGACTAGGTGAAGGATTAATCAGGCATCATCTGGTCTCATTTAGAACATCACATATCTGACTAGGAGAAGGATTAATCAGGCATCATCTGGTCGCATGGAGAACATCACATATCTGACTAGGTGAAGGATTAATCAGGCATCATCTGGTCTCATGGAGAACATCACATATCTGACTAGGTGAAGGATTCATCAGGCATCATCTGGTCGCACGGAGAACATCACATATCTGACTAGGTGAAGGATTCATCAGGCATCATCTGGTCTCACGGAGAACATCACATATCTGACTAGGTGAAGGATTAATCAGGCATCATCTGGTCTCATGGAGAACATCACATATCTGACTAGGTGAAGGATTAATCAGGCATCATCTGGTCACACGGAGAACATCACATATCTGACTAGGTGAAGGATTAATCAGGCATCATCTGGTCGCACGGAGAACATCACATATCTGACTAGGTGAAGGATTAACAGGCATCATCTGGTCACACGGAGAACATCAATTGAAAGATCCTTCGCCAAGAGAGTCAAGGTGACATTGACGTATGTGTCCCAAATAGGACCATATTCCCTATATAGTGCACTAATTTAGACCAGAGCCCTACAGAACCCTATTCCCTATATAGTGCACTACTTTAGACCAGGGCCCTATAGAACCCTATTCCCTATATAGTGCACTACTTTAGACCAGGGCCCTATAGAACCCTATTCCCTATATAGTGAACGACTTTAGACCAGGGCCCTGTAGAACCCTATTCCCTATATAGTGAACTGCTTTAGACCAGGGCCCTGTAGAACCCTATTCCCTATATAGTGCACTACTTTAGACCAGGGCCCTATAGAACCCTATTCTCTATATAGTGAACTACTTTAGACCAGGGCCCTGTAGAACCCTATTCCCTATATAGTGCACTACTTTAGACCAGGGCCCTATAGAACCCTATTCCCTATATAGTGAACTACTTTAGACCAGGGCCCTGTAGAACCCTATTCCCTATATAGTGCACTACTTTAGACCAGGGCCCTATAGAACCCTATTCCCTATATAGTGAACTACTTTAGACAAGGGCCCTGTAGAACCCTATTCCCAATATAGTGCACTACTTTAGACCAGGGCCCTATAGAACCCTATTCCCTATATAGTGAACTACTTTAGACCAGGGCCCTGTAGAACCCTATTCCCTATATAGTGCACTACTTTAGACCAGGGCCCTATAGAACCCTATTCCCTATATAGTGAACTACTTTAGACCAGGGCCCTATAGAACCCTATTCCCTATATAGTGCACTACTTTAGACCAGGGCCCTGTAGAACCCTATTCCCTATATAGTGCACTACTTTGGACCAGGGCCCTATAGAACCCTATTCCCTATATAGTGCACTACTTTGGACCAGGGCCCTATAGAACCCTATTCCCTATATAGTGCACTACTTTGGACCAGGGCCCTATAGAACCCTATTCCCTATATAGTGCACTACTTTGGACCAGGGCCCTATAGAACCCTATTCCCTATATAGTGCACTACTTTGGACCAGGGCCCTATAGAACCCTATTCCCTATATAGTGCACTACTTTAGACCAGGGCCCTATAGAACCCTATTCCCTATATAGTGAACTACTTTAGACCAGGGCCCAATAGAACCCTATTCCCTATATAGTGAACTACTTTAGACCAGGGCCCTGTAGAACCCTATTCCCTATATAGTGCACTACTTTAGACCAGGGCCCTGTAGAACCCTATTCCCTATATAGTGCACTACTTTGGACCAGGGCCCTTAGCGAATAGGGTGTAAACTGGAATGTCTAAAATGTGTTAATTCTAGTGTTGTCTGCAGATGTCTGACACTCTGAGCCCTTTGTATTCCATACACAAACTCAACAACATGGAAACCGCTATGACAAGGGTCAAACCACGCCACGCCGGACAGGCTTCACATATTCAATTACATTATTATAGAGTATATTGAACGTGCATTTCTCACAGAGCCACTGTAAACCTATCAAGAAGGCAATAACTCATGCCGGAGGTTTCACTAAACTGGACTGAGATGTTACCGATTGTTGTTGAATAACGCATGAGACAGGGTCAAGGCCGTACACATACAAGTAGAATCACAATTAACACAGCTGTTACCACGGACCCAACAGACAGACAGCTGTTACCACGGACCCAACAGACAGACAGCTGTTACCACAGACCCAACAGACAGACAGCTGTTACCACAGACCCAACAGACAGACAGCTGTTACCACAGACCCAACAGACAGACAGCTGTTACCACAGACCAGCAGACAGACAGCTGTTACCACAGACCCAACAGACAGACAGCTGTTAACACAGACCCAACAGACAGACAGCTGTTACCACAGACCCAACAGACAGACAGCTGTTACCACAGACCAACAGACAGACAGCTGTTACCACAGACAACAGACAGACAGCTGGTTAAAAGACCAACAGACAGACAGCTGTTACCACAGAGCAACAGACAGCTGGTTAACAGACCAACAGACAGACAGCTGTTACCACAGACCAACAGACAGACAGCTGTTACCACAGACCAGCAGACAGACAGCTGGTTAAAAGACCAACAGACAGACAGCTGTTACCACAGAGCAACAGACAGACAGCTGTTACCACAGTCCAACAGACAGACAGCTGTTACCACAGACCAACAGACAGACAGCTCTTACCACAGACCAACAGACAGACAGCTGTTACCACAGACCAGCAGACAGACAGCTGTTACCACAGACCCAATAGACAGACAGCTGGTTAAAAGACCAACAGACAGGCAGCTGTTACCACAGACCAACAGAAAGACAGGTGTTACGACAGACCAACAGACAGACAGCTGTTACCACAGACCAACAGACAGACAACTGTTACCACAGACCAGCAGACAGACAGCTGTTACCACAGACCAACAGACAGACAGCTGGTTAAAAAACCAACAGACAGACAGCTGTTATCACAGACCAACAGACAGACAGCTGGTTAAAAGACCAACAGACAGACAGCTGTTACCACAGACAACAGACAGACAGCTGGTTAAAAGACCAACAGACAGACAGCTGTTACCACAGACCAACAGACAGACAGCTGGTTAAAAGACCAACAGACAGACAGCTGTTACCACAGACCAACAGACAGAAGGCTGTTACCACAGACCAGCAGACAGACAGCTGTTACCACAGACCAACAGACAGCTGTTTCCACAGACCAACAGACAGACAGCTGTTACCACAGACCAACAGACAGACAGCTGGTTAAAAGACCAACAGACAGACAGCTGTTACCACAGACCAACAGACAGACAACTGTTACCACAGACCAGCAGACAGACAGCTGTTACCACAGACCAACAGACAGACAGCTGGTTAAAAAACCAACAGACAGACAGCTGTTATCACAGACCAACAGACAGACAGCTGGTTAAAAGACCAACAGACAGACAGCTGTTACCACGGACCCAACAGACAGACAGCTGGTTAAAAGACCAACAGACAGACAGCTGTTACCACAGACCAACAGACAGACAGCTGGTTAAAAGACCAACAGACAGACAGCTGTTACCACAGACCAACAGACAGAAGGCTGTTACCACAGACCAGCAGACAGACAGCTGTTACCACAGACCAACAGACAGCTGTTTCCACAGACCAACAGACAGACAGCTGTTACCACACACCAACAGACAGACAGCTGGTTAAAAGACCAACAGACAGACAGCTGTTACCACAGACCAACAGACAGACAGCTGGTTAAAAGACCAACAGACAGACAGCTGTTACCACAGACCAACAGACAGACAGCTGGTTAACAGAGGTCCAGGTAGCTGTAGAAGCTGACCAGGTTGTAATGTAATTGTAATGACCAGGTTAACAGAAGTCCAGGTAGCTGTAGAAGCTGACCAGGTTGTATTGTTATTGTAATGACCAGGATAACAGAGGTCCAGGTAGCTGTAGAAGCTGACCAGGTTGGAGTGTTATTGTAATGACCAGGTTAACAGAGGTCCAGGTAGCTGTAGAAGCTGACCAGGTTGTAGTGTTATTGTAATGACCAGGTTAACAGAGGTCCAGGTAGCTGTAGTAGCTGACCAGGTTGTAATGTTATTGTAATGACCAGGTTAACAGAGGCCCAGGTAGCTGTAGAAGCTGACCAGGTTGGAGTGTTATTGTAATGACCAGGATAACAGAGGTCCAGGTAGCTGTAGAAGCTGACCAGGTTGGAGTGTTATTGTAATGACCAGGTTAACAGAGGTCCAGGTAGCTGTAGAAGCTGACCAGGTTGTAATGTTATTGTAATGACCAGGTTAACAGAGGCCCAGGTAGCTGTAGAAGCTGACCAGGTTGTAGTGTTATTGTAATGACCAGGTTAACAAAGGTCCAGGTAGCTGTAGAAGCTGACCAGGTTGTAATGTTATTGTAATGACCAGGTTAACAGAGGTCCAGGTAGCTGTAGAAGCTGACCAGGTTGGAGTGTTATTGTAATGACCAGGATAACAGAGGTCCAGGTAGCTGTAGAAGCTGACCAGGTTGTAGTGTTATTGTAATGACCAGGTTAACAGAGGTCCAGGTAGCTGTAGAAGCTGACCAGGTTGTAATGTTATTGTAATGACCAGGTTAACAGAAGTCCAGGTAGCTGTAGAAGCTGACCAGGTTGGAGTGTTATTGTAATGACCAGCTTAACAGAGGTCCAGGTAGCTGTAGAAGCTGACCAGGTTGTAATGTTATTGTAATGACCAGGTTAACAGAGGTCCAGGTAGCTGTAGAAGCTGACCAGGTTGTAGTGTTATTGTAATGACCAGGATAACAGAGGTCCAGCTGGCTCTAGAAGCAAATTAATGGTTGTAAGAATAACTTTGATTCTGCGCTAGCAGTCGGTGTCAACAAATTGACACCTGCCTCTCTTCCCCATCATGCAGGCAGTGTATTTACAGGTTCAGGTTAGACTACAACAGGCTAAAGTATGCCGTGTATCTGAGAACTCAGAGCACCACCTTGGCTCTCTCCTCTCTCATCCCCCGTAGCGAGATAACACCTCCAGATATTGTTGGATTTGTCTCAGCTCTCCTTGACACACCTCTGGCCTCAGAGAGAGAGAGAGAAGAGAGAGAGAGAGAGAGAAGAGAGAGAGAAAGAGAGAGAGAGAGAGAGAGAGAGAGAGAGAGAGAGAGAGAGAGAGAGAGAGTTCTGCAGGGCAATCCTGGTATCTGCTTCCGATAAGGAGTAGGCCTCAAAACCTGGCAGGCTGAAAAAACCTGGCAAGCTACAGTGCTGGTATTGTGATGATGTGAATTGGTTTATCATTGAAAGAGTATGAGAATATCCATGGCATGTACTTCAACTAGTAGTGTAACTACATGTTGCAGTAGCTTGCTGGTAGTAAATAAAAATCTTGGTAGTGTTTTCAGGAAGAAAATACTTTATTTCCAAGTAGTGGTGTAGCTAACTACTGGAACTACACACTACTGTTTTACCATGTAGCGGTGTAGCTAACTACTGGAACTACACACTACTGTTTTACCATGTAGCAGTGTAGCTAACTACTGGAACTACACACTACTGTTTTACCATGTAGCGGTGTAGCTAACTACTGGAACTACACACTACTGTTTCACCATGTAGCGGTGTAGCTAACTACTGGAACTACACACTACTGTTTTACCATGTAGCGGTGTAGCTAACTACTGGAACTACACACTACTGTTTTACCATGTAGCGGTGTAGCTAACTACTGGAACTACACACTACTGTTTTACCATGTAGCGGTGTAGCTAACTACTGGAACTACACACTACTGTTTTACCATGTAGCGGTGTAGCTAACTACTGGAACTACACACTACTGTTTTACCATGTAGCGGTGTAGCTAACTACTGGAACTACACACTACTGTTTTACCATGTAGAGGTGTAGCTAACTACTGGAACTACACACTACTGTTTTACCATGTAGCGGTGTAGCTAACTACTGGAACTACACACTACTGTTTCACCATGTAGTGGTGTAGCTAACTACTGGAACTACACACTACTGTTTTACCATGTAGCGGTGTAGCTAACTACTGGAACTACACACTACTGTTTTACCATGTAGCGGTGTAGCTAACTACTGGAACTACACACTACTGTTTTACCATGTAGAGGTGTAGCTAACTACTGGAACTACACACTACTGTTTTACTATGTAGAGGTGTAGCTAACTACTGGAACTACACACTACTGTTTTACCATGTAGCGGTGTAGCTAACTACTGGAACTACACACTACTGTTTTACCATGTAGCGGTGTAGCTAACTACTGGAACTACACACTACTGTTTCACCATGTAGCGGTGTAGCTAACTACTGGAACTACACACTACTGTTTTACTATGTAGCGGTGTAGCTAACTACTGGAACTACACACTACTGTTTTACTATGTAGAGGTGTAGCTAACTACTGGAACTACACACTACTGTTTTACCATGTAGCGGTGTAGCTAACTACTGGAACTACACACTACTGTTTTACCATGTAGAGGTGTAGCTAACTACTGGAACTACACACTACTGTTTTACCATGTAGCTGAGTAGTTAACTACTGGAACTACACACTACTGTTTTTGCAAAAATAATATATTGGTGGATAGGCAAGAACTTCTTTGTCTTCATCAGACCTAAGTCATATAACTTGAAACAGTGTTTGTGTTTAATAAGCTAAATTACGCATTAGTTTAACATCTGACTCCAGAGTGGTCTGTTCTTGCAATTCAAATTTAGACATGATAACTTTTCACTTAGTAATTAACTTTAGTTAAGTAAACTATGTTTTTCTTTAGTATGTCTTAACTTCTTTCCGTAGAAAAGTAATTGGTAGTTTTGGTAAACTATATTTTTTTAGGGGTAGCTTCCCTAACGCTGCAAACATACAGTAGATCAAGCCCACGTGGTTAAGCGATGCAATTGACCAAAGTGGTCTTGAGGCTCAGGGGAACTGCGTTTACACAGGCAGCCCAATTCTGATCTGTTTTTCACTAATTGGTCTTTTGACCAATCGGATCAGCTCTTTCGCCAAATAATTGGTCAAAAGATTCTAATTTGACTGCCTGTGTAAAGGCAGCCGTCTGTCGTTGTTTGGTAATTGTATACTGACAATGTGTCCTGAATGGCACCTCTATTCCCTATGTTCCCATTGGGCCCTGGTTAAAGTAGTGCACTGAATATGGAATAGGGTGCCATTTGGAATGCAACCGAGGTCCCCACTTGCATTCTAACCATTGTTGCTGTTCTTACTGCTTCTGCATGCGACTGCCACGTTCGCTATAATCTTATAGGCTGCTGATCAGTAGTAATTTTCCACCTGACCAAATCATTTTGTCCTGATCCTGTTTTTCCACACCACGACTCCTCTGGATTACATGTCACTGTGGCGGTAGCCTGCTGCTTTGTGTTTGTCTCTTATGCTAATCGTGTTATGTATGCTGTCCTACCCTCCCTCCCTTCCTCCCTCTATCCCTCCTTGACTCCCTCATCCCTCTATCCCTCCCTCTACCCCTCCCTCATCCCTCTATCCCGCTATCCCTCCCTCTCCCTCCCTCTCCCTCCATCCCTCAATCCCTCCCTCCCTCCCTCTATCCCTCCTTCCATCCCTCCCTCCCTCCCTCTGTCCCGCTATTTGTCCATCCCTGCATCCCTTTCCCTCTATCCCTCTATCCCTCTATCCCTCTATCCCTCTATCCCTCTATCCCTCTATCCCTCTATCCCTCTATCCCTCTATCCATCTACCTCTCCATCCCGCTAGCCTACCATGCAGTGTGTGTTATGAGAGACTCCCAGTGCAATGGACCTATTGTTCTCTACCACTGACAAGAAAAGAGGACACAGCCAGTTCACAGAGGACACGGCCTGTTCACAGAGGACACAGCCAGTTCACAGAGGTCACAGCCAGGTTCACAGAGGACACGGTTCAGAGGACACGGTTCACAGAGGACACGGCCGGTTCACAGAGGACACGGCACGGCCGGTTCACAGAGGACACGGCGGTTCACAGAGGACACGGCCGGTTCACAGAGGACACGGCCGGTTCACAGAGGACACGGCCGGTTCACTTCACAGAGGACACGGCCGGTTCACAGAGGACACGGCCGGTTCACAGAGGACACGGCGGTTCACAGAGGACACGGCCGGTTCACAGAGGACACGGCCGGTTCACAGAGGACACGGCCGGTTCACAGAGGACACGGCCGGTTCACAGAGGACACGGCCGGTTCACAGAGGACACGGCCGGTTCACAGAGGACACGGCCGGTTCACAGAGGACACGGCCGGTTCACAGAGGACACGGCCTGTTCACAGAGGACACGGCCGGTTCACAGAGGACACGGCCAGTTCACAGAGGACACAGCCAGTTCACAGAGGACACGGCCGGTTCACAGAGGACACGGCCGGTTCACAGAGGACACGGCCAGTTCACAGAGGACACGGCCGGTTCACAGAGGACACGGCCGGTTCACAGAGGACACGGCCGGTTCACAGAGGACACGGCCGGTTCACAGAGGACACGGCCGGTTCACAGAGGACACGGCCGGTTCACAGAGGACACGGCCTGTTCACAGAGGACACGGCCTGTTCACAGAGGACACGGCCGGTTCACAGAGGACACGGCCGGTTCACAGAGGACACGGCCGGTTCACAGAGGACACGGCCTGTTCACAGAGGACACGGCCGGTTCACAGAGGACACGGCCGGTTCACAGAGGACACGGCCTGTTCACAGAGGACACGGCCGGTTCACAGAGGACACGGCCGGTTCACAGAGGACACGGCCTGTTCACAGAGGACACGGCCGGTTCACAGAGGACACGGCCTGTTCACAGAGGACACGGCCGGTTCACAGAGGACACGGCCTGTTCACAGAGGACACGGCCTGTTCACAGAGGACACGGCCTGTTCACAGAGGACAGTTCACAGAGGACACGGCCTGTTCACAGAGGAGAGACATGCTGTTATCAAAATGGCTAGTGAAATATGCAGTGGTTTGATTTGTCCAGGAGACAAAAAAGGGATTGAATATGATTCGCCAATGTTTAAAGAGCTGCTGACCAATGAAGCGTCTGACTTTGTTGTGGAATACCTCTCCTAAGTGGGTTGTATTCTCTAGGATGAAGAACAACCACGAGAGAATAACAGTCTGCTGCTTACTGCTTCCATCCTATCACTATTCTGTTGGAAGTGTGACCTCCCAAAGTTGACTCTCTTTCTCTGTTCTTTAACATCATCTCAGTAGACTGTGTTCTTGTTGTGTGAGCAAGCGGCCAGCGTAAAGCTGATTGGCTTAAAAAAAAAGAGTCAAAGATGAGAGTGAATGTAAGATTATGAGTCACAACAAAGAAGCAGCTTCTTTTTTTTCTCTCCCTCTCTCATTCCTTTTTAGAACACGCAGCATCATAATAGACCTAGCGGTATGGGATAACGTGTGGTGCAATCGCTTTGAAGCTGAATGAAGCAACATTATCTGTGCACTACTTTCGTTCTTCGGTGTACGTACGCCTTTGATCATTTCTAGATTCAAATATTAAAGAAATAAGAAACATGGGGCCTTCTTTATTTGGTTATGATTCTTATTTGCATGTACTATCTAGCACATACATTATAATACGATTAAAATTCATATTGTTCATCAGATTCAGTATATTACGTTTTGTGGACCCCAAAACTGTGTCTTCCACTGATGTCCTCTGATCCTCATAGCCCTCAGCCAGGGGTAACTTATTCCACTGATGTCCTCTGACTCTCATAGCCCTCAGCCAGGGGTAACTTATTCCACTGATGTCCTCTGATCCTCATAGCCCTCAGCCAGGGGTAACTTATTCCACTGATGTCCTCTGACTCTCATAGCCCTCAGCCAGGGGTAACTTATTCCACTGATGTCCTCTGATTCTCATAGCCCTCAGCCAGGGGTAACTTATTCCACTGATGTCCTCTGACTCTCATAGCCCTCAGCCAGGGGTAACTTATTCCACTGATGTCCTCTGATCCTCATAGCCCTCAGCCAGGGGTAACTTATTCCACTGATGTCCTCTGATTCTCATAGCCCTCAGCCAGGGGTAACTTATTCCACTGATGTCCTCTGACTCTCATAGCCCTCAGCCAGGGGTAACTTATTCCACTGATGTCCTCTGATCCTCATAGCCCTCAGCCAGGGGTAACTTATTCCACTGATGTCCTCTGACTCTCATAGCCCTCAGCCAGGGGTAACTTATTCCACTGATGTCCTCTGACTCTCATAGCCCTCAGCCAGGGGTAACTTATTCCACTGATGTCCTCTGATCCTCATAGCCCTCAGCCAGGGGTAACTTATTCCACTGATGTCCTCTGATCCTAATAGCCCTCAGCCAGGGGTAACTTATTCCACTGATGTCCTCTGATCCTCATAGCCCTCAGCCAGGGGTAACTTATTCCACTGATGTCCTCTGACTCTCATAGCCCTCAGCCAGGGGTAACTTATTCCACTGATGTCCTCTGATTCTCATAGCCCTCAGCCAGGGGTAACTTATTCCACTGATGTCCTCTGATCCTCATAGCCCTCAGCCAGGGGTAACTTATTCCACTGATGTCCTCTGATCCTAATAGCCCTCAGCCAGGGGTAACTTATTCCACTGATGTCCTCTGATCCTCATAGCCCTCAGCCAGGGGTAACTTATTCCACTGATGTCCTCTGACTCTCATAGCCCTCAGCCAGGGGTAACTTATTCCACTGATGTCCTCTGATCCTCATAGCCCTCAGCCAGGGGTAACTTATTCCACTGATGTCCTCTGACTCTCATAGCCCTCAGCCAGGGGTAACTTATTCCACTGATGTCCTCTGACTCTCATAGCCCTCAGCCAGGGGTAACTTATTCCACTGATGTCCTCTGACTCTCATAGCCCTCAGCCAGGGGTAACTTATTCCACTGATGTCCTCTGATCCTAATAGCCCTCAGCCAGGGGTAACTTATTCCACTGATGTCCTCTGACCCTCATAGCCCTCAGCCAGGGGTAACTTATTCCACTGATGTCCTCTGACTCTCATAGCCCTCAACCAGGGTATGTTGGGTTGGAGATTGAGGAACTGAACAAACACTCACAAAAACATCTCTTACTTACACATATGCCTTAACCCGACAATCCACGGGCATCCTCAGATGTTTAATATGATCTTTATTGAACCAGGTAGGCAAGTTGAGAACAAGTTCTCATTTACAACTGCGACCTGGCCCAAGATAAAGCAAAGCAGTTCGACACATACAACAACACAGAGTTACACATTACACAGTAAAACAAACATACAGTCAATGATACAGTAGAAAAAAAAACCAAATCTATATACAAAGAGTGCTATGAGGGTCATATGCCAGCGCTGGAGCGCTGATTCATTGCATTGCTTTGGGTCCTGATGGCAGACATTATCTCCTATTAACCAGAAATCCAATCAGATGAGGCAGGAAGAAGGATGTGGAGAACCCAGGGCCGTTTCCAGGGCTGATGGGGATCAGTGGTGACAGTATGGCCACGATGAGGTGGCAGAAGTGATGTCATTCAACTGACACACACAGACACTAGACACACAATAGACACGCACACACAGAACCCTGAGTCTGCTCTGCTAAGGCCTCATGACAGAACCCTGAGTCTGATCTGCTGAAACGCATTAGGACAGAATGACCCACGTCTTTAACATTAGGACAGAATGACCCACGTCTATAACATCAGGACAGAATGACCCACGTCTATAACATCAGGACAGAATGACCCACGTCTATAACATCAGGACAGAATGACCCACGTCTATAACATCAGGACAGAATGACCCACATCTATAACATCAGGACAGAATGACCCACGTCTATAACATCAGGACAGAATGACCCACGTCTTTAACATCAGGACAGAATGACCCACGTCTATAACATCAGGATAGAATGACCCACGTCTATAACATCAGGATAGAATGACCCACGTCTATAACATCAGGATAGAATGACCCACGTCTTCAACATCAGGACAGAATGACCCACGTCTTTAACATCAGGATAGAATGACCCACGTCTTTAACATTAGGACAGAATGACCCACGTCTATAACATCAGGATAGTATGACCCACGTCTATAACATCAGGATAGTATGACCCTAGTCTTTAACATCAGGATAGTATGACCCACGTCTATAACATCAGGACAGAATGATCCACGTCTTTAACATCAGGATAGAATGACCCACGTCTATAACATCAGGACAGAATGACCCACGTCTTTAACATCAGGATAGAATGACCCACGTCTTTAACATCAGGATAGTATGACCCACATCTTTAACATCAGGATAGTATGACCCACGTCTTTAACATCAGGATAGTATGACCCACGTCTTTAACATCAGGGTAGTATGACCCACGTCTATAACATCAGGATAGAATGACCCACGTCTATAACATCAGGATAGTATGACCCACGTCTATAACATCAGGATAGAATGACCCACGTCTTTAACATCAGGATAGAATGACCCACGTCTATAACATCAGGACAGAATGACCCACGTCTATAACATCAGGACAGAATGACCCACGTCTATAACATCAGAATAGAATTACCCACGTCTTTAACATCAGGATAGAATGACCCACGTCTATAACATCAGGACAGAATGACCCACGTCTATAACATCAGGACAGAATGACCCACGTCTTTAACATCAGGATAGAATGACCCACGTCTATAACATCAGGACAGAATGACCCACGTCTATAACATCAGGATAGAATGACCCACGTTTTTAACATCAGGATAGTATGACCCACGTCTATAACATCAGGATAGTATGACCCACGTCTTTAACATCAGGATAGAATGACCCACGTCTTTAACATCAGGATAGAATGACCCACGTCTATAACATCAGGATAGAATGACCCACGTCTATAACATCAGGATAGAATGACCCACGTCTTTAACATCAGGATAGTATGACCCACGTCTATAACATCAGGATAGTATGACCCACGTCTTTAACATCAGGATAGAATGACCCACGTCTTTAACATCAGGATAGAATGACCCACGTCTATAACATCAGGATAGAATGACCCACGTCTATAACATCAGGATAGTATGACCCACGTCTATAACATCAGGATAGAATGACCCACGTCTTTAACATCAGGATAGAATGACCCACGTCTATAACATCAGGATAGTATGACCCACGTCTATAACATCAGGATAGAATGACCCACGTCTATAACATCAGGATATAATGACCCACGTCTTTAACATCAGGATAGTATGACCCACGTCTTTAACATCAGGATAGTATGACCCACGTCTTTAACATCAGGATAGTATGACCCACGTCTTTAACATCAGGATAGTATGACCCACGTCTTTAACATCAGGACAGAATGACCCACGTCTTTAACATCAGGACAGAATGACCCACGTCTTTAACATCAGGACAGAATGACCCACGTCTTTAACATCAGGACAGAATGACCCACATCTTTAACATCAGGATAGTATGACCCACGTCTTTAACATCAGGATAGTATGACCCACGTCTATAACATCAGGATAGAATGACCCACGTCTATAACATCAGAATATAAAATAAAACAAGTATTTGATTAAATGAAAGTAAATTGAATAGCTGATGGTTATTAAGTAGTACTGGTTAGTCACTACCATCATGGGACGTGTATTAGTTGTTGTGTTCAGTGTTACAGCATTCAACCCTCATATTATATTGTACAATTAATGTCTTAATAAAAATAATAGGATCCGAAATCATAAACCACACACACACACGCACGTGCACACACACACACACACACACACACACACACACACACACACACACACACACACACACACACACACACACACACACACACACACACACACACACAAATAATTTCCTTTTCTGTGCCTTACTTTTGACACACAAGCCCATATTAGCGTGGCTACATGAGTCTGTGCGTTCACCATCAAGGTATTCTACACGTGCACCTGTTTCCTAATTATTATTTCAGCCAAAGTTAGTGGGTATAAAGCCAGTCAGGCTGCACCCAACAGATTTCAAATCCAGGCCTGCGTCCCAAATGGCACCCTTCCCCCCCCCTTACCTAGTGCACTACTTTTCACCAGGGCCCAAAGCAGTGCACTACATAGGAAACTTGGGATGCGGACCAGAGTTCAAAACAGCATTAGTATACTGCCCTGAAGACGTTGCTGAGTACGTGGAGAAGATGAGAGACGGAGGACAATCACACACACACTACTCTACGATGAGAAATGGAGGACACAAATCTAATTAAAACAACCTTTAACGGCTCTGTCTCTCATTACCGTCACAACGGATGGCCTAGCGACCGAGGGCCAGCTCTGGAATTACTGTCTGCATTCCAAATGACACCCTATTCCTGTGTGTATGTAGTGCCTTTAGGGTATAGAGAATAAGGTAGAGCATAAGGGTGGCATTCGGAGACATGGATTGAAGCATCCGTGCGTGGTACTGACGGCATGTCCAGTAGCAACTGTCTCTCTCCCGTGTCTCTCCAAGTGTAAATATCATTAGGCAGAGCAGAGTGGTTAGCTTGCAGGTCAGCCGCCGGTGTAAAGAACGGGCAGCTTTTTTCGTTTTTATGGAGAATTCGGCGTGACTTTGGGAAAGCATTGTCTCCATGTTAATGAGTGTCTTCTAACAACCAAGGTGCTTGTTAGTTTGAAGGAGCTCTTTTCAACAGTCTTCAGTTTGGTCTTTACTGCAGAATGCGTTACCATTCTGCCTGGATCTTCATAACAACAGTGGGGCCCTTTTATATGGTCCTGGTCTTGTGTGTCTGGGGGGGTTTTTTTCTTTTATTAAAATGTATTTTTTAATTTCACCGGGCAAGTCAGTTAAGAACAAATTCTTATTTGTAATGAAGGTGCACTCCAGACGACCCTGGGCCAATTGTGTGCCGCCCGATTGGGACTCCCAATCAAAGCCAACACAGCCTGGATTCGAACGAGGGACCGTGCATCTCTTGCACTGAGATACAGACCACTGCGCCACTCGGGAGCCCATCTGGACACATCTGTGTATGTCCATGTGTTCAGTGTCTGTGTGACGGTACATCGGTGTGTGTGTGTGTGTGTATGTGTTCAGTGACTGTGTGATGGCACATCGGTGTGTGTGTGTGTGTATGTGCTCAGTGTCTGTGTGATGGTACATCGATGTGTGTGTGTGTGTGTGTGTGTGTGTGTGTGGTCTTCAGATCAGCCCTAATGAGCCAAGCCAATCAATGGCTGAAGGATATGACTTTGATGGATGTCTTTGAGAAAACAACATTTCGTGACGTTCTCTGTCTCGATGCGCCGGAGAGCAAAGACCTCAAAGACTGCAGAGATTGTTAGATTGACCTTCAGAGGGTCAGGATGGATCCATGTGACCACAGAGATTGTTAGATTGATCTTGAGGGTCAGGATGGATTCATGTGATCACAGAGATTGTTAGATTGACCTTCAGAGGGACAAGATGGATCCATGTGACTACAAACAGTGTTAGATTGACCTTCAGAGGGTCAGGATGGATCCATGTGACCACAGAGAGCGTTAGATTGACCTTAAGAGGGTCATGATGGATCCATGTGACCACAGAGTGGGTTAGATTGACCTTAAGAGGGTCAGGATGGATCCATGTGACCACAGAGAGCGTTAGATTGACCTTCAGAAGGTCAGGATGGATCCATGTGACCACAGAGTGTGTTAGATTGATTTTCAGAGGGCCAGGAAGGATCCATGTGACCATAGAGTGGGTTAGATTGACCTTCAGAGGGTCAGGATGGATCCATGTGACCACAGAGATGGTTAGATTGACCTTCAGAGGGACAGGATGGACCCATGTGACCACAGAGTGGGTTAGATTGATTTTCAGAGGGTCAGGATGGATCCATGTGACCACAGAGAGCGTTAGATTGACCTTCAGAGGGTCAGGATGGATCAATGTGACCACAGAGTGGGTTAGATTGACCTTCAGAGGGACAGGATGGATCCATGTGACCACAGAGTGGTTTAGATTGATTTTCAGAGGGTCAGGATGGATCCATGTGACCACAGAGTGGGTTAGATTGACCTTCAGCGGGTCAGGATGGATCCATGTGACCACAGAGTGGGTTAGATTGATTTTCAGAGGGCCAGGATGGATCCATGGGACCACAGAGTGGGTTACATTGACCTTCAGAGGGTCAGGATGGATCCATGTGACCACAGAGATGGTTAGATTGACCTTCAGAGGGACAGGATGGATCCATGTGACCTTAGAGTGGGTTAGATTGATTTTCAGAGGGCCAGGATGGATCCATGTGACCACAGAACAGGTTAGATTGACCTTCAGAGGGTCAGGATGGATCTATGTAACCACAGAGAGTGTTAGATTGACCTTCAGAGGGCCAGGATGGATCTATGTGACCACAGAGAGTGTTAGATTGACCTTCAGAGGGACAAGATGGATCCAAGTGACTACAAACAGTGTTAGATTGACCTTAAGAGGGTCAGGATGGATCCATGTGACCACAGAGAGCGTTAGATTGACCTTAAGAGGGTCAGGATGGATCCATGTGACCACAGAGATTGTTAGATTGACCTTAAGAGGGTCAGGATGGATCCATGTGACCACAGAGATTGTTAGATTGACCTTCAGAGGGTCAGGATGGATCTATGTAACCACAGAGAGTGTTAGATTGACCTTCAGAGGGCCAGGATGGATCTATGTGACCACAGAGAGTGTTAGATTGACCTTCAGAGGGACAAGATGGATCCAAGTGACTACAAACAGTGTTAGATTGACCTTAAGAGGGTCAGGATGGATCCATGTGACCACAGAGAGCGTTAGATTGACCTTAAGAGGGTCAGGATGGATCCATGTGACCACAGAGATTGTTAGATTGACCTTAAGAGGGTCAGGATGGATCCATGTGACCACAGAGATTGTTAGATTGACCTTCAGAGGGACAAGATGGATCCATGTGACCACAGAGAGCGTTAGATTGACCTTCAGAAGGTCAGGATGGATCCATGTGACCACAGAGTGGGTTAGATTGACCTTCAGAGGGACAGGATGGATCCATGTGACCACAGAGTGTGTTAGATTGATTTTCAGAGGGCCAGGAAGGATCCATGTGACCACAGAGTGGGTTAGATTGACCTTCAGAGGGTCAGGATGGATCTATGTAACCACAGAGAGTGTTAGATTGACCTTCAGAGGGCCAGGATGGATCTATGTGACCACAGAGAGTGTTAGATTGACCTTCAGAGGGACAAGATGGATCCAAGTGACTACAAACAGTGTTAGATTGACCTTAAGAGGGTCAGGATGGATCCATGTGACCACAGAGAGCGTTAGATTGACCTTAAGAGGGTCAGGATGGATCCATGTGACCACAGAGATTGTTAGATTGACCTTAAGAGGGTCAGGATGGATCCATGTGACCACAGAGATTGTTAGATTGACCTTCAGAGGGTCAGGATGGATCTATGTAACCACAGAGAGTGTTAGATTGACCTTCAGAGGGCCAGGATGGATCTATGTGACCACAGAGAGTGTTAGATTGACCTTCAGAGGGACAAGATGGATCCAAGTGACTACAAACAGTGTTAGATTGACCTTAAGAGGGTCAGGATGGATCCATGTGACCACAGAGAGCGTTAGATTGACCTTAAGAGGGTCAGGATGGATCCATGTGACCACAGAGATTGTTAGATTGACCTTAAGAGGGTCAGGATGGATCCATGTGACCACAGAGATTGTTAGATTGACCTTCAGAGGGACAAGATGGATCCATGTGACCACAGAGAGCGTTAGATTGACCTTCAGAAGGTCAGGATGGATCCATGTGACCACAGAGTGGGTTAGATTGACCTTCAGAGGGACAGGATGGATCCATGTGACCACAGAGTGTGTTAGATTGATTTTCAGAGGGCCAGGAAGGATCCATGTGACCACAGAGTGGGTTAGATTGACCTTCAGAGGGTCAGGATGGATCCATGTGACCACAGAGATGGTTAGATTGACCTTCAGAGGGACAGGATGGATCCATGTGACCACAGAGTGGGTTAGATTGATTTTCAGAGGGTCAGGATGGATCCATGTGACCACAGAGTGGGTTAGATTGACCTTCAGCGGGTCAGGATGGATCCATGTGACCACAGAGTGGGTTAGATTGATTTTCAGAGGGCCAGGATGCATCCATGGGACCACAGAGTGGGTTACATTGACCTTCAGAGGGTCAGGATGGATCCATGTGACCACAGAGATGGTTAGATTGACCTTCAGAGGGACAGGATGGATCCATGTGACCACAGAGTGGGTTAGATTGATTTTCAGAGGGCCAGGATGGATCCATGTGACCACAGAGCAGGTTAGATTGACCTTCAGAGGGTCAGGATGGATCTATGTGACCACAGAGAGTGTTAGATTGACCTTCAGAGGGCCAGGATGGATCTATGTGACCACAGAGAGTGTTAGATTGACCTTCAGAGCGTCATGATGGATCCATGTGACCACAGAGTGGGTTAGATTGACCTTCAGCGGGTCAGGATGGATCCATGTGACCACAGAGATGGTTGGATTGACCTTCAGAGGGTCAGGATGGATCCCTGTGACCACAGAGATGGTTAGATTAACCTTCAGAGGATCAGAATAGATTCCTGCGACCACAGAGATGGTTAGATTGACCTTCAGAGGGTCAGGATGGATCCATGTGACCACAGAGATGGTTAGATTGACCTTCAGAGGGACAGGGTCAGGTTGGATCCATGTGACCACAGAGATGGTTAGATTGACCTTCAGAGGGTCACAATGGATCCATGTGACCACAGAGAGGGTTGGATCCATGTGACCACAGAGTGGGTTAGATTGATTTTCAGAGGGCCAGGATGGATCCATGTGACCACAGAGTGGGTTAGATTGACCTTCAGAGGGTCAGGATGGATCCATGTGACCACAGAGAGGGTTGGATTGACCTTCAGCGGGTCAGCATGGATCCATGTGGGTCGGGAGAGGAGGGCTTTATGTGTACACACATGCACACATGCACACACAAATCGATACACGCATGCAGGCACACACACACAGGCACGCACACACACACACCCAGGGTGAATCGATGGACTTGGAGGGAGGCTTGGAGAGAGGCTGGGAGGGGGGCTTGGAGAGAGGGTTGGAGGGGGGCTTGGAGAGAGGGTTGGAGGGGGGCTTGGAGACAGGCTGGGAGGGGAGCTTGGAGAGAGGATGGGAGGAGGGCTTGGAGAGAGGATAGGAGGGGGGCTTGCACAGCAGTCCCTAGATATGTCTCTTTGTCTAGTCTACTGATCCAGCATGTTGATTTAAGTTACCTAGTCACCTTGTGAAACTGAGAGATGGAACGTGACTATTGTGAGAGATAGATGGATGTAGGGAGGGAGGGAGGGAGGGAGGGAGGGAGAGGATGGATGGATGGATAGATGGAGATGTATCACTCTCGCTCCGCCTGTCTCTTTGGCCTAACCTCTCTTCTCCATTAGTCTGCAACAACAGGATGACCCCTAGCAACTTAACAAGGTCTGAAGAGATCCCAGGGAGAATGAGGAAAGAGATAAACTTACTGTCACTCTCAAACACAGATGTGGCCAGCGTTGATTCCAATCCAATCATGGAGATGATAACAGATAGAAAGATGGAGATGATAACAGATAGAGAGATGATGACAGATAGATGGAGATGGAGATGATAACAGATAGATGGAGATGATAACAGATAGAGAGATGGAGATGATAACAGATAGATGGAGATGATAACAGATAGATGGAGATGATAACAGATAGATGGAGATGATAACAGATACATGGAGATGATAACAGATAGAGAGATGATAACAGATAGAGAGATGGAGATGATAACAGATAGAGAGATGGAGATGATAACATATAGAGAGATGGAGATGATAACAGATAGAGAGATGATAACAGATAGAGAGATGGAGATGATAACAGATAGAGAGATGGAGATGATAACATATAGAGAGATGGAGATGATAACAGATAGATGGAGATGATAACAGATAGATGGAGATGATAACAGATAGAGAGATGATAACAGATAGAGAGATGGAGATGATAACAGATAGATGGAGATGATAACAGATAGATGGAGATGATAACAGATAGATGGAGATGATAACAGATACATGGAGATGATAACAGATAGAGAGATGATAACAGATAGAGAGATGGAGATGATAACATATAGAGAGATGGAGATGATAACAGATAGATGGAGATGATAACAGATAGATGGAGATGATAACAGATAGAGAGATGATAACAGATAGAGAGATGGAGATGATAACAGATAGAGAGATGGAGATGATGACAGATACATGGAGATGATAACAGATAGATGGAGATGATAACAGATAGAGAGATGATAACAGATAGAGAGATGGAGATGATAACAGATAGAGAGATGGAGATGATAACATATAGAGAGATGGAGATGATAACAGATAGATGGAGATGATAACAGATAGATGGAGATGATAACAGATAGAGAGATGATAACAGATAGAGAGATGGAGATGATAACAGATAGAGAGATGGAGATGATGACAGATACATGGAGATGATAACAGATAGATGGAGATGATAACAGATAGAGAGATGATAACAGATAGAGAGATGGAGATGATAACAGATAGAGAGATGGAGATGATAACATATAGAGAGATGGAGATGATAACAGATAGATGGAGATGATAACAGATAGATGGAGATGATAACAGATAGAGAGATGATAACAGATAGAGAGATGGAGATGATAACAGATAGAGAGATGGAGATGATGACAGATAGATGGAGATGATAACAGATAGATGGAGATGATAACAGATAGAGAGATGATAACAGATAGAGAGATGGAGATGATAACATATAGAGAGAGATGGATATGATAACAGATAGATGGAGATGGAGATGATAACAGATAGATGGAGATGATAACAGATAGATGGAGATGATAACAGATAGAGAGATGATAACAGATAGAGAGATGGAGATGATAACAGATAGAGAGATGGAGATGATAACAGATAGAGAGATGGAGATGATAACAGATAGAGAGATGGAGATGATAACATATAGAGAGATGGAGATGATAACAGATAGATGGAGATGATAACAGATAGATGGAGATGATAACAGATAGAGAGATGATAACAGATAGAGAGATGGAGATGATAACAGATAGAGAGATGGAGATGATGACAGATACATGGAGATGATAACAGATAGATGGAGATGATAACAGATAGAGAGATGATAACAGATAGAGAGATGGAGATGATAACAGATAGAGAGATGGAGATGATAACATATAGAGAGATGGAGATGATAACAGATAGATGGAGATGATAACAGATAGATGGAGATGATAACAGATAGAGAGATGATAACAGATAGAGAGATGGAGATGATAACAGATAGAGAGATGGAGATGATGACAGATAGATGGAGATGATAACAGATAGATGGAGATGATAACAGATAGAGAGATGATAACAGATAGAGAGATGGAGATGATAACATATAGAGAGAGATGGATATGATAACAGATAGATGGAGATGATAACAGATAGATGGAGATGATAACAGATAGAGAGATGATAACAGATAGAGAGATGGAGATGATAACAGATAGAGAGATGGAGATGATGACAGATACATGGAGATGATAACAGATAGATGGAGATGATAACAGATAGAGAGATGATAACAGATAGAGAGATGGAGATGATAACAGATAGAGAGATGGAGATGATAACATATAGAGAGATGGATATGATAACAGATAGATGGAGATGATAACAGATAGAGAGATGGAGATGATAACATATAGAGAGATGGATATGATAACAGATAGATGGAGATGATAACATATAGAGAGATGGAGATGATAACAGATAGAGAGATGATAACAGATAGTGAGATGGAGATGATAACCGATAGAGAGATGGATATGATAACAGATAGATGGAGATGATGACAGATAGAGAGATGGAGATGATAACAGATAGAGATATGGATATGATAACAGATATATGGAGATGATAACATATAGAGAGATGGAGATGATAACAGATAGAGAGATGGAGATGATAACAGATAGAGAGATGGATATGATAACAGATAGAGAGATGAGATGATGACAGATAGAGAGATGGATATGATAACAGATAGATGGAGATGATAACAGATAGATAGATGGTTATGATAACAGATAGATAGATGGAGATGATAACAGATAGATAGAGATGATAACAGATAGAGATATGGAGATGATGACAGATAGATGGATATGATAACAGACAGAGAGATGGAGATGATAACAGATAGAGAGATGGAGATGATAACAGATAGAGAGATGGAGATTATAACAGATAGAGAGATGGATATGATAACAGATAGAGAGATGGAGATGATAACAGATAATGAGATGGAGATGATAACAGATAGAGAGATGGAGATGATAACAGATAGATGGAGATGATGACAGATAGAGAGATGGAGATGATAACAGATAGAGATATGGATATGATAACAGATATATGGAGATGATAACATATAGAGAGATGGAGATGATAACAGATAGAGAGATGGAGATGATAACAGATAGAGAGATGGATATGATAACAGATAGAGAGATGAGATGATGACAGATAGAGAGATGGATATGATAACAGATAGATGGAGATGATAACAGATAGATAGATGGTTATGATAACAGATAGATAGATGGAGATGATAACAGATAGATAGAGATGATAACAGATAGAGATATGGAGATGATGACAGATAGATGGATATGATAACAGACAGAGAGATGGAGATGATAACAGATAGAGAGATGGAGATGATAACAGATAGAGAGATGGAGATGATAACAGATAGAGAGATGGATATGATAACAGATAGAGAGATGGAGATGATAACAGATAATGAGATGGAGATGATAACAGATAGAGAGATGGAGATGATAACATATAGAGAGATGGAGATGATAACAGATAATGAGATGGAGATGATAACAGATAGAGAGATGGAGATGATAACATATAGAGAGATGGAGATGATAACATATAGAGAGATGGAGATGATAACAGATAGATGGAGATGATAACAGATAGAGAGATGGAGATGATAACAGATAGAGAGATGGAGATGATAACAGATAGAGAGATGGAGATGATAACAGATAGAGAGATGGAGATGATGACAGATAGAGAGATGGATATGATGACAGATAGAGAGATGGAGATGATAACAGATAGAGAGATGGAGATGATAACAGATAGAGAGATGGAGATGATAACAGATAGAGAGATGGAGATGATGACAGATAGAGAGATGGAGATGATAACAGATAGATGGATATGATAACAGATAGAGAGATGGAGATGATGACAGATAGATAGATGGAGATGATGACAGATAGAGAGATGGAGATGATGACAGATAGATGGAGATGATAACAGATAGAGAGATGGATATGATGACAGATAGAGAGATGGAGATGATGACAGATAGATAGATGGAGATGATGACAGATAGAGAGATGGAGATGATGACAGATAGATGGAGATGATAACAGATAGAGAGATGGATATGATGACAGATAGAGAGATGGAGATGATGACAGATAGATGGAGATGATAACAGATAGATAGATGGAGATGATGACAGATAGAGAGATGGAGATGATGACAGATAGATGGAGATGATAACAGATAGAGAGATGGATATGATGACAGATAGAGAGATGGAGATGATAACAGAGCAATTGAGATCATGTTAGTGTGGATATTTATGCCATTTGCACCATAAGACGCGTTTCTCATCTTAAACATATATTGCGTTGTTACTTACTGTAGATTTAGTACATGTAGAGACGGCTCCCGAGTGGCGCAGCGGTGTAAGGCACGGCGCCTCAGTGCTTTAGGCGTCTGATTCGAATCCAGGCTGTATCACAACCGGCTGTGATTGGGAGTCCCATTGGGCGGCGCACAATTGGCACAGCGTCGTCTGGGTTTGGCCCGTGTAGGCCGTCATTGTAAATAAGAATTTGTTCTTAAGACTGACTTGCCTAGTTAAATAAAATTGTTTTTTTAAATAGTGGTAACCATGTTCTCTCATCATCCCTCCTTGCCTCCCTGACTCTAACTCTAACACTATTCACACTTTCCCAACAAGTTCCATATTGATAAATCCTTTGCAAGAAAACTGGCGCTGGCAAGGATTAGAGTATTTTTTTGTGTGAAAACAACTTTATAAATGAGGCTCTGGGGTTGAACCAGGAAGTCACACTTATCAAAGTCATCTCATTGTTTTTGGGGTGGATGTTTTATTTTTTACACCCCCCTCGGTCACCCCCCCTCTCGTCGACCCTCCCTTGGTCACCCCCTCTCGGTCACCCCTCTCGGTCACCCCCTCTCGGTCACCCCCTCGGTCACCCCCTCTCTCGGTCACCCCTCTCGGTCACCCCCTCTCGGTCACCCCCTCGGTCACCCCCTCTCGGTCACCCACCCTCTCGGTCACCCACCCTCTCGGTCACCCCCTCTCGGTCACCCCCTCTCGGTCACCCCCTCTCGGTCACCCCCTCTCGGTCACCCCCTCTCGGTCACCCCCTCTCGGTCACCCCCTCTCGGTCACCCCCTCTCGGTCACCCCCCCTCTCGGTCACCCCCCCTATCGGTTATTAGTGCATGATGGGGAACAGTAGTGCATGATGGGGAACAGGGATCCATTTTGTAAACAACCTTAGAGTTTTATTTTCTCGTGGTGCTTTTCATAATCATTTTGGGTTTAGGTTGATTCTGACTGTGAATCTCAGTTGCGGCCGTCAACCCGGCAAATATTTAATCCTTTTCTGTTTCTGTTATCAGACGTCCTGCAGTCCAGATCTAGCAGGATCAGACGCACGCCAGCAACCCTCCAAAAACAAAACGCTCTCCAGCTAAAGCTTAAAACCAGGCTCTGTGTGCGTGTGCGTTTGTGTGTTTTAGTTTTGATCAATAAAGAGCCTTTGTTACACTAGCATCGCCATAACTGTCTTCTTTTGAGCCTGATTCTCTTGACAAGACACAGCATCCTGATCCGCTCCATAACCCTTCAAAAGACTCAGCATCCTGATCCACTCCATAACCCTTCAAAGGACTCAGCATCCTGATCCACTCCATAACCCTTCAAAATACTCAGCATCCTGATCCAATCCATAACCCTTCAAAATACACAGCGTCCTGATCCACTCCATAACCCTTCAAAAGACTCAGCATCCTGATCCGCTCCATAACCCTTCAAAAGACTCAGCATCCTGATCCGCTCCATAACCCTTCAAAAGACTCAGCATCCTGATCCACTCCATAACCCTTCAAAAGACTCAGCATCCTGATCCACTCCATAACCCTTCAAAAGACTCAGCATCCTGATCCACTCCATAACCCTTCAAAAGACTCAGCATCCTGATCCGCTCCATAACCCTTCAAAAGACTCAGCATCCTGATCCGCTCCATAACCCTTCAAAAGACTCAGCATCCTGATCCGCTCCATAACCCTTCAAAATACTCAGCATCCTGATCCACTCCATAACCCTTCAAAAGACTCAGCATCCTGATCCACTCCATAACCCTTCAAAAGACTCAGCATCCTGATCCACTCCATAACCCTTCAAAAGACACAGCCTCCTTATCCACTCCATAACCCTTCAAAATACTCAGCATCCTGATCCACTCCATAACCCTTCAAAAGACTCAGCATCCTGATCCACTCCATAACCCTTCAAAAGACTCAGCATCCTGATCCGCTCCATAACCCTTCAAAAGACTCAGCACCCTGATCCACTCCATAACCCTTCAAAAGACTCAGCATCCTGATCCACTCCATAACCCTTCAAAAGACTCAGCATCCTGATCCACTCCATAACCCTTCAAAAGACTCAGCATCCTGATCCACTCCATAACCCTTCAAAAGACTCAGCATCCTGATCCGCTCCATAACCCTTCAAAAGACTCAGCATCCTGATCCACTCCATAACCCTTCAAAATACTCAGCATCCTGATCCACTCCATAACCCTTCAAAAGACTCAGCATCCTGATCCACTCCATAACCCTTCAAAAGACTCAGCATCCTGATCCACTCCATAACCCTTCAAAAGACACAGCCTCCTTATCCACTCCATAACCCTTCAAAAGACACAGCCTCCTGATCCACTCCATAACCCTTCAAATAGAGGAGAACTGAGTGCAAGACAAAAGTTATAGGAATAACGAGATTAATATGTTTTATGAACCATGTATCAGGATTGTTAGTGTCCTGTCAACTGTGTTACTATATACAGTAAACCATATATCAGGATTGTTAGAGTCCTGTCCACTCTGTTACTATATACAGTAAACTATATATCAGAATTGTTAGTGTCCTGTCCACTCTGTTACTATATACAGTAAACTATATATCAGGATTGTTAGTGTCCTGTCCACTCTGTTACTATATACAGTAAACTATATATCAGAATTGTTAGTGTCCTGTCAACTCTGTTACTATATACAGTAAACTATATATCAGGATTGTTAGTGTCCTGTCCACTCTGTTACTATATACAGTAAACTATATATCATGATTGTTAGAGTCCTGTCCATTCTGTTAATATATACAGTAAACTATATATCAGGATTGTTAGTGTCCTGTCCACTCTGTTACGATATACAGTAAACTATATATCAGGATTGTTAGTGTCCTGTCCACTCTGTTACTTTATACAGTGAACCATGTATCCGGATTGTTAGTGTCCTGTCAACTCTGTTACTATATACAGTAAACTATATATCAGGATTGTTAGTGTCCTGTCCACTCTGTTACTATATACAGTAAACTATATATCAGGATTGTTAGAGTCCTGTCCACTCTGTTACTATATACAGTAAACTATATATCAGGATTGTTATTGTCCTGTCCACTCTGTTACTATATACAGTAAACTATATATCAGGATTGTTAGTGTCCTGTCCACTCTGTTACTATATACAGTAAACTATATATCAGGATTGTTAGTGTCCTGTCCACTCTGTTACTTTATACAGTGAACCATGTATCCGGATTGTTAGTGTCCTGTCCACTCTGTTACTATATACAGTAAACTATATATCAGGATTGTTAGTGTCCTGTCCACTCTGTTACTTTATACAGTGAACCATGTATCCGGATTGTTAGTGTCCTGTCCACTCTGTTACTATATACAGTAAACTATATATCAGGATTGTTAGTGTCCTGTCCACTCTGTTACTATATACAGTAAACTATATATCAGGATTGTTAGTGTCCTGTCAACTCTGTTACTATATACAGTAAACTATATATCAGGATTGTTAGTGTCCTGTCCACTCTGTTACTATATACAGTAAACTATATATCAGGATTGTTAGTGTCCTGTCCACTCTGTTACTATATACAGTAAACTATATATCAGGATTGTTAGTGTCCTGTCCACTCTGTTACTTTATACAGTGAGCCGTACAGTGCCATTAGTTTACCACCATGCACAAGTACAACGACACATGATTCGGGTGGTTTTCAAATGGAAATCACAGTTATTATATGAAAGCAATGAAGGGTGAAAATAATGAGTATAATTCTGTGTTATAGGAAACATTTGTATTGCAGTTACTTTGCCTCATTATGTCATGGAAGAGCATGAGAGAATGATCTGGACATTAAAATATATTAGTTCTATGATTTTCAATGCAAATGTGACAACGTGTGCTCCGAAAATCCACCATCTAGTCCAGGCTAGAGTCTATTGCTGGCATTTCATTCCTAGTGGCTTTCTGGAATCCAGAAACTAAATCATCTGTGTTGCTGCTCAGCGCTAGGCTAGCCTGACAGACTGGCATTTCTGCCTTTTTGTAATGATACATGAAACTAAATTATCTGTGTTGCTGCTCAGCGCTAGGCTAGCCTGATAGACTGGCATTTCTGCCTTTTTGTAATGATACATGAAATTAAATTATCTGTGTTTCTGCTCAGCGCTAGGCTAGCCTGATAGACTGGTATTTCTGTCTTTTTGTAATGATACATGAATCCAAATTATCTGTGTTGCTGCTCAGCGCTAGGCTAGCCTGATAGACTGGTATTTCTGTCTTTTTGTAATGATACATGAATCCAAATTATCTGTGTTGCTGCTCAGCGCTAGGCTAGCCTGACAGACTGGCATTTCTGCCTTTTTGTAATGATACATGAAACTAAATTATCTGTGTTGCTGCTCAGCGCTAGGCTAGCCTGATAGACTGGCATTTCTGCCTTTTTGTAATGATACATGAAATTAAATTATCTGTGTTTCTGCTCAGCGCTAGGCTAGCCTGATAGACTGGTATTTCTGTCTTTTTGTAATGATACATGAATCCAAATTATCTGTGTTGCTGCTCAGCGCTAGGCTAGCCTGATAGACTGGTATTTCTGTCTTTTTGTAATGATACATGAATCCAAATTATCTGTGTTGCTGCTCAGCGCTAGGCTAGCCTGATGGACTGGCATTTCTGCATTTTTGTAATGATACATGAATCCAAATTATCTGTGTTGCTGCTCAGCGCTAGGCTAGCCTGATGGACTGGCATTTCTGCCTTTTTGTAATGATACATGAGTATAAATTATCTGTGTTGCTGCTCAGCGCTAGGCTAGCCTGATGGACTGGCATTTCTGCCTTTTTGTAATGATACATGAGTATAAATTATCTGTGTTGCTGCTCAGCGCTAGGCTAGCCTGATGGACTGGCATTTCTGCATTTTTGTAATGATACATGAATCCAAATTATCTGTGTTGCTGCTCAGCGCTAGGCTAGCCTGACAGATTTGTAATGATACATGACACACAGTAATTCCATATTTGGCACTGGCAAGAAGCAATTACATTAGAAAGGCTTGTCGTGCCACCCATCTCGCTTTTATGGAAGTTTAATAGCCAACTCACCGATGCCTAATGGACTGCACGCTGTGTCTAAGCAATTACTTTACACGGAGAGATGTATGGCTGATACAAAGGATATGACAAGAGGCTTTAGTTGATGTAAAAAAATATATAATAATACAAAATATAAATATATATTCACAGGATTTTGTAGATTCATTTCATCAAATCGATTTTATGTGTGAACAGACGTTCCAAAAAACAAATGAATAGATTCTTTCCAAAACGCTATATCCCTAAACATTTCATGTGTGTTTTCAGATTATTTTTTTCTAGATTTTAGATGAGGTTTACATGATATATATATATATATATATATATATATATATATATATATATATTTTTTTTTTTGCAAACTGCCACGTATCCAGTGTTCAGCTGGAATGGGATGTTCGTATATTTGACTATTTGATATGTGGTTGTCTCACCGAGCTCTCACACTGTATCTCTTCACACTCGTACACGTATACAGGTTACAGAAACGAGCAGATGGTGGACACTGATAAGCGGCCTAAACTGAACCGCAGTGGGCTGTAACAGGATTATACAGAGAACAGTTGGTCCATAGGAAGGGATTATACAGAGAACAGTTGGTCCGTAGGAAGGGATTATTCAGAGAACAGTTGGTCAATAGGAAGGGATTATACAGAGAACAGTTGGTCCATAGGAAGGGATTATACAGAGAACAGTTGGTCCATAGGAAGGGATTATACAGAGAACAGTTGGTCCATAGGAAGGGATTATACAGAGAACAAACAGTTGGTTCTGCTTACCCTACTCACAATGGTTATGCTCTTCCAATGTACTTCCTAAATCGTGTTAGAAACCTTGCTAGGAGTCCTATCCTAGAGATATAGCAACCATAGATAAGGATCAAGACAAGAACAAACAGGCTCTAGGAGAGATCTACGTAAAAGCTTGGTCAGATCAACAAGATAATCCACTTGATTGAAAAGAAAGGGGTCTCAAGTCTGTTTGTCCCACAGACCTGCTCTGACGGCTGTTATAGATTTAACGCCATCAAACAGGAGTGACTCGTGTGTGTAGGCCTCAGCTTTGACAACAGCCTTGTCTGGTGTCTGGTGGCTATGACAACAGAGAACAAAGAATATCAACATTCAAAACGTAGAACAACAGATGCTTCTTACTTGTTAAATCCACTTCAATCAGTGTAGACGAAGGGGAGGAGATGGGTTAAAGAAGGAGTTTTTAAGCCTTGAGAAAATTGAGACATGTATTGTGTACGTGTGCTGTTCAGAGGGTGAATGGGTAAGACAATATATGTCATATTTTAGGCAACAACACATCCGCCACTCTGATCCTCTTAGGGGTGCATGCTCAGTCCCCTTCCTGTACTCCCTGTTCACCCACGACTGCGTGGCCACGCACGACTCCAACACCATCGTTAACGATGTTGGTAGGCCTGATCACCGACGACGATGCCACAGCCTATAGGGAGGAGGTCAGAGACCTGGCAGTGCCAGGGACAACAACCTCTCCCTCAACGTGAGCAAGACAAACAAGAGCTGATAGTGGACTACAGGAGAAGAAGGGCTGAGCACGCCCCCGGTCGAGAGCTTCAGGCACCTTGGTGTCTACATCACTAAGAACATATCATGGTCCAAACACACCAACACAGTAGTGAAGAGGGCACGACAAAGCCTATTTCCCCTCAGGAGGCTGAAAAGATTTGGCACAGGACCTTAGATCCTCAAAACGTTGTAGAGCTGCACCATCGAGAGCATCCTCTGGCCAAGCTTCCTGCCATCCAGGACCTCTATAGCAGATGGTGACAGAGGAAGGCCCTAACGATGGTCAAAGACTCCAATCACCCAAGTCATAGGCTGTCCTCTCTGCTACCGCACGGCAAGTCTGGGACCAATAGACACAGAACATAGAATACAGAACACAGAATACAGAACACAGAATACAGAACATAGAATACAGAACATAGAATACAGCACATGGAATGTAGAACATTGTCACAACTTCCGCTGAAGTCGGTCCCTCTCCTAGCTCGGGCGGCTACCGGCGGTCGACGTCACCGGAGTTTTAGCCACCACCAATCCATTTCTCATTTTCTGTTTGTCTTGTCTCATCCACACCTGGTTCCCATTTCCCTAATTGCATGTGTCCTTATTTAATCCCTCTGTTCCCCCCTGGGCTTTGTCCGTGATTATTTATCTGTACGTTGTGGCGCCGTGTTTAACGTGAGCAGTTTGTACACTACTGTTGAGTAGTTTGTTTTCGTCTATTAAAGAAGTTTTGTCGCATCTCTGTTTCCTGCGCTTGATTCTGCTAGACCTGCCTCACAAGAGCCTTCACAAACATCGAAATATAGAGTAAACCAGGGATACATAGTATATTGATAGCAGGTGCTTCTACACATGTGTTGTTCCTGAGTTAATTAAGCAATTACCATCCCATCATGCTTAGGGTCATGTATACAAATGCCCAGTTGCCCATTATTGTGTGTGTTTGTGTGTGTGTGTGTCTGTGTGTGTGAGAGATTCTATAGCGGCGCAACAAAAAACCAAATGATGTAGTATCTCATGGAAGAATGGTATCTCATCCCTCCAATAGATTTCCAGACCCTTGTAGAATCTATGCCGAGGTGCATTGAAGCTGTTCTGGCGGCTCGTGGAGGCATAACGCCCTATCGAGACACTTTATGTTGGCGTTCCCCTCTATTTTGGACGGTTGCGTATAGACATTGCTATTGCAGGTTAGACTGGGCTCAAAAAAAATTGCTGGGGGAATTTTTAACGCAACAATATGGGCAGCATCAATCAGAACACGTGGGTCTACTTTATCAGGGCTACTGGCAAATGGAAAGAGCTCGTAGACGCTGACTCATGAATAAACAGCAGCATTGTGAAGGGCAAGTTAAAAGACTATGGATCCAGCAGTTCTCTAACTTACACAGTGGAGAGATTTCATATTTGCAATACCGTGGGTCACTGAAATGCGTGGTGAGCCTGTAAATGCTAAAAGTCTCCGGGCTGTGTTGCAGTTTTAATTGCTTGACATTTGCATACTGAGAAGTTTATCAGTTGTGCATAGCAGGTCTCTACTATGTATTATAATATTCAAATCACCAGAGTGGCATCTGCCTTTGGCAAAACAGACATTTTCCTCCGACCTCTCCCCCAAAAAAAGACAAGAGAAGACAAACAATAGGAGGAGCAGGGAGGAGGAGGAGGTGTGGGGAGGAGAAGGAGCATTGAGGAGGAGTGGGGAAGAGGAGGAGCAGGGAGGAGGAGGAAGAGCGGGGAGGAGGAGGAGGTGTGGGGAGGAGAAGGAGCAGGGAGGAGGAGGAGGAGCGGGGAGGAGGAGCAAGGAGGAGGAGGAGGAGCGGGGAGGAGGAGAAGCAGGGAGGAGGAGGAGATGCAGGGAGGAGGAGGAGTGGGGAGGAGGAGGATGTGTGGGGAGGAGAAGGAGCATTGAGGAGGAGTGGGGAGGAGGAGGAGCGGGGAGGAGGAGGAGGAGGGGGGAGGAGGAGGAGGTGTGGGGAGGAGGAGGAGGAGGAGGAGGAGGAGGAGGAGGAGGAGGAGGAGAGGGGAGGAGGAGGAGAAGGCGGAGTGGGGAGGAGGAGCAGGGAGGATGAGGAGGAGAGGGGAGGAAGAAGGGTGGGGAGGTGGAGGAGTGGAAAGGAAGAGGAGATGGGAGGAGAAGGAGAGGGGAGGAAGAGGAGGACTGGGGAGGAGGAGGAGTGGAAAGGAGGAGGAGAGGGGAGGAGGAGGAGAGGGGAGGAAGAGGAGGACTGGGGAGGAGGAGGAGTGGAAAGGAAGAGGAGATGGGAGGAGAAGGAGAGGGGAGTAGAGTAAAAGGGTCTCAAATGATGGGTGATGGACAGAGAATGCCAATTAGGCCACGGACGATTCTGTTTCGCTTTTCACACCTTCTCAATCATGATGGATCCGGGCAGACAGTGGCTGAATTCCAAATGGAACCCTATTCCCTATATATAGTGCACTACTTTTGACCAGTGCCCATAGTGCACTGTAGCCTATACGGGAAAAGGGTACCATTTGTGACTTAAGCCAGTGTTGAAGGGTGATTCTCTTTCGCAATCACAGATGTGGCCCCACTGTTGATTCCACAGCACTCCTGGTGTTCCACAAAACAAAATCCAGACGAATCTAGAAAACAATTTGATTGCATCCGTCCACTCCCAAGTACCGGGCCTAAAATGTTGAAATGCTGGGAAATTCGACAATATCATGACCACAATACGGTGCAATTTAGAGTTGGAAGATAGAGAGCTATGATGCAAACAGATAGAGAGGCTAAACAATTGTGATAACTCTCATGAATATAAACATAGTCTGATGTGCTGCTCACTCACTCTCTCTGGCACGGCTCAATCTAGGACAGAGAGAGCATATCTCCTGGAAGAAGTGTGTGTGTGAGTGTTTCACAAATGGTGCCCTATTCCCTAAGTAGTGCACTATTCCCTAAGTAGTGCACTACTTTAGACCAGGTTCCATGGAGAAATAGTGCACTACTTTAGACCAGCGTCCATGGAGAAGTAGTGCACTACTTTAGACCAGGGTCCATGGAGAAGTAGTGCACTACTTTAGACCAAGGTCCATGGAGAAGTAGTGCACTACTTTAGACCAAGGTCCATGGAGAAGTAGTGCACTACTTTAGACCAAGGTCCATAGAGAAGTAGTGCACTTCTTTAGACCAGGGTCCATAGAGAAGTAGTGCACTACTTTAGACCAGGGTCCATGGAGAAGTAGTGCACTACTTTAGACCAAGGTCCATGGAGAAGTAGTGCACTACTTTAGACCAAGGTCCATAGAGAAGTAGTGCACTACTTTAGACCAAGGTCCATGGAGAAGTAGTGCACTACTTTAGACCAGGGTCCATAGAGAAGTAGTGCACTACTTTAGACCAAGGTCCATGGAGAAGTAGTGCCCTACTTTAGACCAGGGTCCATAGAGAAGTAATGCACTACTTTAGACCAGGGTCCATGGGGAAGTAGTGCACTTCTTTAGACCAAGGTCCATAGAGAGGTAGTGCACTACTTTAGACCAAGGTCCATGGAGAAGTAGTGCACTACTTTAGACCAGGGTCCATAGAGAAGTAGTGCACTACTTTAGACCAAGGCTGAATGGGCTCTGCACCACACAGGGAATAGGACACATCATGGGCTCCTGAACAATGACGTTTGACAAGTAGACAGAAAGCTGGAGAAGGTTACACTAGTTGTACTTGCAACAACAGGGCAGTTTTTCCAGCAATTGTACTAAAATGTACTCTCTCTTAATTAGGGCTAGGGGGCAGCATCCTGAATTTCTCTCCTATAACTTGTTAGGTCTAGGGTCCCTTTTTCAGAATTTCTGCCTGACTGACGTGCCCAAAGTCAACTGCCTGTTACTCTGGCCCAGAAGCCAGGATATGCATATAATTGGTAGCATTGGATAGAAAACACTTTGACATTTTCTCTTAAAACAAATTCTTTCCAAAAACTTTTCATGATATTATACTTTTCAAACATTTCAATGTCGTTTTCTCTTTAATGTCCTGAGTACTCATTCACAACATTTTCAAATACACACGGACCTCAGAAAATACACTAAGCCTACATCGTCCTTATGTTAACAGTGAGATTTCTTCTGTCGTATTGGTCTGTGCACTATGTTGAACACTGGTTTGTCAGCGTTTCTCTGTGACTACAGTCCCACTGGTGTAACAGGACTCACACATCTACCATCTGGTGTAAAAGGACTCACACATCTACCATCTGGTGTAAAAGGACTCACACATCTACCATCTGGTGTAACAGGACTCACACATCTACCATCTGGTGTAACAGGACTCACACATCTACCATCTGGTGTAACAGGACTCACACATCTACCATCTGGTGTAACAGGACTCACACATCTACCATCTGGTGTAACAGGACTCACACATCTACCATCGGGTGTAACAGGACTCACACATCTACCATCTGGTGTAACAGGACTCACACATCTACCATCTGGTGTAACAGGACTCACACATCTGGTGTAACAGAACTCACACATCTACCATCTGGTGTAACAGGACTCACACATCTACCATCTGGTGTAACAGGACTCACACATCTGGTGTAACAGAACTCACACATCTACCATCTGGTGTAACAGGACTCACACATCTACCATCTGGTGTAACAGGACTCACACATCTGGTGTAACAGAACTCACACATCTACCATCTGGTGTAACATTGGACAATGAAAGGATTATGTTGTGAGCAAAGTTGTGGTCACAAACAGTACCCATGACCCAGTGTTGTGCAGCAACAGAGAAGGAAACATGACGGTAGAACAGACCCAGTGTTGTGCAGCAACAGAGGAGTAAAGACGACGGTAGAACAGGCCCAGTGTTGTGCAGCAACAGAGGAGTAAACATGTCGGTAGAACTGACCCAGTGTTGTGCAGCAACAGAGGAGTAAAGACTACGGTAGAACAGACCCAGTGTTGTGCAGCAACAGAGGAGTAAACACGACGGTAGAACAGACCCAGTGTTGTGCAGCAACAGAGAAGTAAACATGTCGGTAGAACTGACCCAGTGTTGTGCAGCAACAGAGGAGTAAACACGACGGTAGAACAGACCCAGTGTTATGCAGCAACAGAGGAGTAAACATGTCGGTAGAACAGACCCAGTGTTGTGCAGCAACAGAGGAGTAAACACGACGGTAGAACAGACCCAGTGTTATGCAGCAACAGAGAAGTAAACATGTCGGTAGAACTGACCCAGTGTTGTGCAGCAACAGAGAAGTAAACATGTCGGTAGAACTGACCCAGTGTTGTGCAGCAACAGAGGAGTAAACATGTCGGTAGAACTGACCCAGTGTTGTGCAGCAACAGAGGAGTAAACATGTCGGTAGAACTGACCCAGTGTTATGCAGCAACAGAGAAGTAAACATGTCGGTAGAACTGACCCAGTGTTGTGCAGCAACAGAGGAGTAAACATGTCGGTAGAACAGACCCAGTGTTGTGCAGCAACAGAGGAGTAAAGACGATGGTAGAACAGACCCAGTGTTGTGCAGCAACAGAGGAGTAAAGACGACGGTAGAACTGACCCAGTGTTATGCAGCAACAGAGGAGTAAACATGTCGGTAGAACAGACCCAGTGTTGTGCAGCAACAGAGGAGTAAACATGACTGTAGAACAGACTCAGCGTTTTGCAGCAACAGAGAAGAAAACATGACTGTAGAACAGACCCAGTGTTGTGCAGCAACAGAGGAGTAAACATGACGGTAGAACAGACCCAGTGTTGTCCAGCAACAGAGGAGTAAACCGACAATAGAACTGACCCAGTGTTGTGCAGCAACAGAGGAGTAAACACGACGGTAGAACAGACCCAGTGTTTTGCAGCAACAGAGGAGTAAACACGACTGTAGAACAGACCCAGTGTTGTGCAGCAGCAGAGGAGTAAACACGACGGTAGAACAGACCCAGTGTTGTGCAGCAACAGAGGAGTAAACACGACGGTAGAACAGACCCAGTGTTGTGCTGCAACAGAGGAGTAAACATGACGGTACAACAGACCCAGCGTTGTGCAGCAACAGAGAAGTAAACACGACAATAGAACAGACCCAGTGTTGTGCAGCAACAGAGAAGTAAACACGACAATAGAACAGACCCAGTGTTGTGCAGCAGCAGAGAAGTAAACACAACCATAGAACAGACCCAGTGTTGTGCAGCAACAGAGGAGTAAACATGACGGTTGAACAGACCCAGTGTTGGGTAGGTTCCCACTAACAACGCTGATAACTACTATACAAGATACACATTCCACTATGCCACAGACATGCCCTCAAACAATGAAGTTTCAAACCCCTTCTACCTTTCAATTTACATTAGCTTTACGGATTTACCTTGAACCTTCTCTTTTCTGCGTTATTGAATCATTTCTCTTGAGTGGACGATCAGCCAATGAGTGATACCATGGTGATCGGTCTCATTTTGTAGCACTCCAGCTCTGTAATAGTATAGCAGCATACCTTATTATCTTATTATGTATCCATTCAAAGGATGAAGGGTGTGCATCGGAATGACCTTTATTTTGGGGTGAGGTCAAATACGTCCGGGTAAAAAGGGGAGTGATAACACCAGTATGTCTGGATGGAAAGGGGAGTGATAACACCAGTATGTCTGGATGGAAAGGGGAGTGATAACACCAGTATGTCTGGATGGAAAGGGGAGTGATAACACCAGTATGTCTGGATGGAAAGGGGAGTGATAACACCAGTATGTCTGGATGGAAAGGGGAGTGATAACACCAGTATGTCTGAATGGAAAGGGGAGTGATAACACCATGTAAACAGAGGGAAAGACAGTGGTATGGCTTGACCTAACTATATCCCTACATAGACAGACACAGATTAATACTGGCTCTGCACTCGACCAAGACTTCATCCTAAAAGGAATTGTAGGACAGAGAAGGCTAGTCCTCAGAAACATGATGAGTATTTTAATTAGTTTCCTTTTTGTTTGCCGGGTTTAAAATTGGCTCGTTTTATTAACAAAAACCATTCACACCAAGTCTGATGGGTTTTATTAACTTTAATCCCAAAATGTTAATATCACAACACCCGCATTAGAACCTTTAAACAATAGTTCTCGGTTGGTTTTTGCCTCGGGACCCAAATTGAACCAGGTTGTTTCAGTCGGGACCCAAATTGAACCAGGTTGTTTCAGTCGGGACCCAAATTGAACCATGTTGTCTCAGTCGGGACCCTAATTGAACCAGGTTGTCTCAGTCGGGACTCTAATTGAACCAGGTTGTCTCAGTCGGGACCCTAATTGAACCAGGTTGTCTCAGTCGGGACCCTAATTGAACCAGGTTGTCTCAGTCGGGACCCTAATTGAACCAGGTTGTCTCAGTTGGGACCCTAATTGAACCAGGTTGTCTCAGTCGGGACCCTAATTGAACCAGGTTGTCTCAGTCGGGACCCTAATTGAACCAGGTTGTCTCAGTCGGGACCCTAATTGAACCAGGTTGTAAGGGCTCTCCGTGACGCCGGTATGGCAGAGTCAGGCGCAGGACGACAACGATGAGTGTTCATAAGTTTTACTCAAATAAATATATGAGTGGGAAAACAACCACTCGCAACACGGAAACAAATACAACAACCAATCACGCACAAAAACATGAGGGGAACAGAGGGTTAAATAAGGAACATGTAATCATGGGATAGAAACCAGGTGTGTATAATGAAGACAAAAAAAAACATAGAAATTGAATAATAGATCGGCGGTACCTGGAAGACGGGTGACGTCGACCGCCGAAAGGAGAGGGACCAACTTCGGCTGACGTCGTGACAGTGTACATCGAGTCGGTGGACACACACACAGGTGCATCAATCTATATAAACAAAATTATTTTATAAAATCCCATCAAAATCTGTCCATGTAAACTAGAGATATCTGTTTTTGCATTGGAATGCGTTCTCACAAATATTTCCTGAGCTTTTGTCACGGATCCCTCCCGGAACTTTCATCGCGCACACCTGGCCCCTATTCCCCCTGATTAGTACATGTGTATATGTGCCCTTTGTTGGCCATGGTGGCGTCGATTGTTGTTCCAATGTCAATTGGTGCCTGTGAGTACCTGGGCTGTGTGTTTTGGGCTTTTCGTGCCACTTGTGGATTGCGCAGATGATTACAGAGTCTCGTCCCGTGTGTTAATTAATCATTGTGCTGCGTGTGTTATTTATTCAAGGTTTCTCCTCGCTCTTTTGTTTTGGGTTTCAACCCTGTGTTTTTGTGTATAGTGTTTGTTTGCTCTTCGTCCCCGGTGCCTTTATCACGGCACGCTGTGATTTGGGGCCGAATAAAACATTTAAAAAACGATTACGCATTCCTGCACCTGTCTCCAGACTCTCTTCATGCCAGCGGGACAGCTTTCTCATACAGTATGTTCTAGATTTAAAGGACAGACACTTTAAAACCTTGTTTCTTATGGTTTGTTGGGCAGTTTTTTTTTTTGCCATTTAGTAGTAAAGGCCAAATTCAATATTTTATCAAATAACTGTTTTATATATATTTTTCATACCTAAAGAGGTCCTACAATTCTAAATTAAATAGCTAACTAATACATAGTCATACTATCTTAAAACAAGTCTATATGTCATCTTAGAGTTGGACAGAGAGATAATAAACTCCCTGGTTTGAGACCGCTAAATCACATGTCATCTTAGAGAGGGACAGAGAGAGATAATAAACTCCCTGGTTTGAGACCGCTAAATCACATGTCATCTTAGAGAGGGACAGAGAGAGATAATAAACTCCCTGGTTTGAGACCGCTAAATCACATGTCATCTTAGAGAGGGACAGAGAGAGATAATAAACTCCCTGGTTTGAGACCGCTAAATCACATGTCATCTTAGAGGGGGACAGAGAGATAATAAACTCCCTGGTTTGAGACCGCTAAATCACATGTCATCTTAGAGGGGGACAGAGAGATAATAAACTCCCTGGTTTGAGACCGCTAAATCACATGTCATCTTAGAGGCGGACAGAGAGATAATAAACTCCCTGGTTTGAGACCGCTAAATCACATGTCATCTTAGAGTTGGACAGAGAGATAATAAACTCCCTGGTTTGAGACCGCTAAATCACATGTCATCTTAGAGAGGGACAGAGAGAGATAATAAACTCCCTGGTTTGAGACCGCTAAATCACATGTCATCTTAGAGAGGGACAGAGAGAGATAATAAACTCCCTGGTTTGAGACCACTAAATCAATCTAAATAGTGCTGCTAATAGCTGTATGTGGAAAATGCTGTGTTTGAAGAAAACATTTCCAGAGATTAAATGATTTGAAAATGTAGGTTCATTATCATGTACAGACAACTTTCTACCTGGTTTAATCCGTGGAAGTTCAGACAGGAGTATTTATAAAAAAATAAAACATTTTAGCAGACATCCACGACCCACTCAAAAACCTCCCTCGACCCAAATTTGGGTCGCGACCCACCAGTTGAGAATCTCTGCTCTTTAAACATCCAGTTGCCTGAACGCTCTGTCTTGATATCTGACTGGTTTTGTCACTTGAAAAAAAGAACATTACGATTTAACGATATATTCCCAATTTATGTAAATTATTCTTAACAGTTACGGAATTATCAATTCATGGAACATCTTATCAAAAAATAATATCCCTGGTCCATCTTCATATTTTTCCTGACATAATTCCCTTTTAAGCCTGGGTGGAATGTATGATTCATGCATACTTTGGAGATTTGATGGCCATTGAATACATCATTTCACCACGTCAGAGGAATATAAAAGCACTTCATATATTCATTGAGCCACTGAATCAGGGTGTCTTTTTCTGTCAGAAGTGAAAAGAAAGTGCTTCAATTGAGACATGTGGCCTATCCCCTTTTATGTGGTTGAGAAAAACCGAAATAGCAGTACAATATTGGTTTAATTATGGCACCTCCAGGATGGCCTTTTCCCCTGACTGTAATCCTGATTCCTGTTACTGCACCCCCTCTTTACCTGTTTACCCAGAGACAAAACTATCCTATCCCCAGGTCCCGAGGACAAGCTCTCTCTTCCCAGCCCTGAGAACAAATTGTCAGTCCCTTCTCTGGTCAAGTATATCTCAACCACATCCTCGGAGTTGAGCGCAGATGAGAGTTTTTGGAATCACTCCTCAGACTCCTCAGACTCCTCAAATTACTTAGAGTGGATACTTCAACATTTTTACATTTTTCCACTCTTCCCATGTTTGTCCTGTTGTTGAATGCATTTCTTTGTTTGCTGAAATCCTTCCTTTTTAATTAAAATGTTTATCAAATATAACCACCAACTATCTCCTCGTTGAGATTCAAAAGTGTGTGTTTCAGCAAACAAAGAAAGGCACGCAAGAACAGAGGACAAATATGGGTACAAGATAAGGGTCTAAGAATTTAAATGTTTTAAGTAAATAGAAGGTTCACTCCAAAGACTTTAGTCTGTACCTACCTGCCTCCCTCTCCTCCATCTCCCTCCCAACCACTAGCTACCAGCCTCCCTCTCCTCCATCACCCTCCCAACCACTAGCTACCAGCCTCCCTCTCCTCCATCTCCCTCCCAACCACCACCCACCAGCCTCCCTCTCCTCCATCTCCCTCCCAACCACCACCCACCAGCCTCCCTCTCCTCCATCACCCTCCCAACCACCACCCACCAGCCTCCCTCTCCTCCATCTCCCTCCCAACCCCCACCCACCAGCCTCCCTCTCCTCCATCTCCCTCCCAACCACCACCCACCAGCCTCCCTCTCCTCCATCTCCCTCCCAACCACCACCCACCAGCCTCCCTCTCCTCCATCTCCCTCCCAACCACCACCCACCAGCCTCTATCTCCTCCATCTCCCTCCCAACCACTAGCTACCAGCCTCCCTCTCCTCCATCTCCCTCCCAACAACTAGCTCACACAGCCCCAGCCTCCCTCTCCTCCATCACCCTCCCAACCACTAGCTCCCAGCCTCCCTCTCCAGCCCTCCTGCCCCCTACAGCTGAAGCTGATTTGTTTTGCTGCTCTGCGGGAGAGGGCACCCTCGACTACAGCTGGAAGGGGTTTTAATCTCAGAGACCATTACATCGCTGCTTGTTCCTCAGCGGATGGGCTTGTTTTGGTGAGATATGTGTTGGCTTTACAGCGATAATGACGCGTCCCAGACTCCTTTAAGGGCTTGGAGGCTTGGATTGTGTTGGCCCCCCTGTGTCTCAGTACCGTTGTGAATTACCTGGAAGCAAAACACAAGATGTGAATTGTGGCTGTATCTCCTTGGCGATATGACCAGCTTGTTATTGGTGGCCAATTTCCACTGTTTTAACGTTAGAATTAGCGAGGAAAGATGAATCTGTTTGTTGTAACGTTAGATTTAGAGGAGAATAGTACGTACTGTATCTGTTGTAACGTTAGATTTAGAGGGGAATAGTACGTACTGTATCTGTTGTAACGTTAGATTTAGAGGGGAATAGTACGTACTGTATCTGTTGTAACATTAGATTTAGAGGGGAATAGTACGTACTGTACCTGTTGTAACGTTAGATTTAGAGGGGAATAGTACGTACTGTATCTGTTGTAACATTAGATTTAGAGGGGAATAGTACGTACTGTATCTGTTGTAACGTGAGATTTAGAGGGGAATAGTACGTACTGTATCTGTTGTAACGTTAGATTTAGAGGGAATAGTACGTACTGTATCTGTTGTAACGTTAGATTTAGAGGGAATAGTACGTACTGTACCTGTTGTAACGTTAGATTTAGAGGGAATAGTACGTACTGTATCTGTTGTAACGTTAGATTTAGAGGGGAATAGTACGTACTGTATCTGTTGTAACGTTAGATTTAGAGGGGAATAGTACGTACTGTATCTGTTGTAATGTTAGATTTAGAGGGGAATAGTACGTACTGTATCTGTTGTAACGTTAGATTTAGAGGGGAATAGTACGTACTGTATCTGTTGTAACATTAGATTTAGAGGGGAATAGTACGTACTGTATCTGTTGTAACGTTAGATTTAGAGGGGAATAGTACGTACTGTATCTGTTGTAACGTTAGATTTAGAGGGGAATAGTACGTACTGTATCTGTTGTAATGTTAGATTTAGAAGGGGAATAGTACGTACTGTATCTGTTGTAATGTTAGATTTAGAAGGGGAATAGTACGTACTGTATCTGTTGTAACGTTAGATTTAGAGGGGAATAGTACGTACTGTATCTGTTGTAACGTTAGATTTAGAGGGAATAGTACGTACTGTATCTGTTGTAACGTTAGATTTAGAGGGGAATAGTACGTACTGTATCTGTTGTAACGTTAGATTTAGAGGGGAATAGTACGTACTGTATCTGTTGTAACGTTAGATTTAGAAGGGAATAGTACGTACTGTATCTGTTGTAACGTTAGATTTAGAGGGGAATAGTACGTACTGTATCTGTTGTAACGTTAGATTTAGAGGGAATAGTAATGCATTACTGTATCTGTTGTAACGTTAGATTTAGAAGGAATAGTACGTACTGTATCTGTTGTAATGTTAGATTTAGAGGGGAATAGTACGTACTGTATCTGTTGTAATGTTAGATTTAGAGGGGAATAGTACGTACTGTATCTGTTGTAATGTTAGATTTAGAGGGGAATAGTACGTACTGTATCTGTTGTAATGTTAGATTTAGAAGGGAATAGTACGTACTGTATCTGTTGTAACGTTAGATTTAGAGGGAATAGTACGTACTGTATCTGTTGTAATGTTAGATTTAGAGGGAATAGTACGTACTGTATCTGTTGTAACGTTAGATTTAGAGGGAATAGTACGTACTGTATCTGTTGTAACGTTAGATTTAGAGGGAATAGTACGTACTGTATCTGTTGTAACGTTAGATTTAGAGGGGAATAGTACGTACTGTATCTGTTGTAATGTTAGATTTAGAGGGGAATAGTACGTACTGTATCTGTTGTAACGTTAGATTTAGAGGGGAATAGTACGTACTGTATCTGTTGTAACGTTAGATTTAGAGGGGAATAGTACGTACTGTATCTGTTGTAACGTTAGATTTAGAGGGGAATAGTACGTACTGTATCTGTTGTAACATTAGATTTAGAGGGGAATAGTACGTACTGTATCTGTTGTAACGTTAGATTTAGAGGGGAATAGTACGTACTGTATCTGTTGTAACGTTAGATTTAGAGGGGAATAGTACGTACAGTGGGGAGGCCTGTAATTTTCATCATAGGTACACTTCAACTATGACAGACAAAATGAGGAAAGAAAATCCAGAAAATCACATTGTAGGATTTTTAATGAATTTATTTGCAAATTATGGTGGAAAATAAGTATTTGGTCACATACAAACAAGCAAGATTTCTGGCTCTCACAGACCTGTAACTTCTTCTTTAAGAGGCTCCTCTGTCCTCCACTCATTACCTGTATTAATGGCACCTGTTTGAACTTGTTATCAGTATAAAAGACACCTGTCCACAACCTCAAACAGACAGAGACACAGTAACACAGGGTAGCCCTGTGTTACTGTGTCTCTGTCTGTCATATAAACACTACCCTGTGTTACTGTGTCTCTGTCTGTCATATAAACACTACCCTGTGTTACTGTGTCTCTGTCTGTCCCTCATCTAACCACTACCCTGTGTTACTGTGTCTCTGTCTGTCATATAAACACTACCCTGTGTTACTGTGTCTCTGTCTGTCATATAAACACTACCCTGTGTTACTGTGTCTCTGTCTGTCCCTCATCTAACCACTACCCTGTGTTACTGTGTCTCTGTCTGTCCCTCATATAACCACAGCCCTGTGTTACTGTGTCTCTGTCTGTCATATAAACACTACCCTGTGTTACTGTGTCTCTGTCTGTCATATAAACACTACCCTGTGTTACTGTGTCTCTGTCTGTCATATAAACACTACCATGTGTTACTGTGTCTCTGTCTGTCCCTCATTTAACCACAGCCCTGTGTTACTGTGTCTCTGTCTGTCCCTCATATAACCACAGCCCTGTGTTACTGTGTCTCTGTCTGTCATATAACCACTACCCTGTGTTACTGTGTCTCTGTCTGCCCTATAACCACTACCCTGTGTTACTGTGTCTCTGTCTGTCCCTCATATAACCACTACCCTGTGTTACTGTGTCTCTGTCTGTCCCTCATATAACCACTACCCTGTGTTACTGTGTCTCTGTCTGTCCCTCATATAACCACTACCCTGTGTTACTGTGTCTCTGTCTGTCATATAACCACAGCCCTGTGTTACTGTGTCTCTGTCTGTCATCTAACCACTACCCTGTGTTACTGTGTCTCTGTCTGTCCCTCATATAACCACTACCCTGTGTTACTGTGTCTCTGTCTGTCATATAACCACAGCCCTGTGTTACTGTGTCTCTGTCTGTCCCTCATATAACCACAGCCCTGTGTTACTGTGTCTCTGTCTGTCATATAACCACTACCCTGTGTTACTGTGTCTCTGTCTGTCATATAACCACTACCCTGTGTTACTGTGTCTCTGTCTGTCATATAAACACTACCCTGTGTTACTGTGTCTCTGTCTGTCCCTCATATAACCACAGCCCTGTGTTACTGTGTCTCTGTCTGTCATATAAACACTACCCTGTGTTACTGTGTCTCTGTCTGTCATATAAACACTACCCTGTGTTACTGTGTCTCTGTCTGTCATATATCCACTACCCTGTGTTACTGTGTCTCTGTCTGTCATATAAACACTACCCTGTGTTACTGTGTCTCTGTCTGTCATATAAACACTACCCTGTGTTACTGTGTCTCTGTCTGTCATATAAACACTACCCTGTGTTACTGTGTCTCTGTCTGTCCCTCATCTAACCACAGCCCTGTGTTACTGTGTCTCTGTCTGTCATATAAACACTACCCTGTGTTACTGTGTCTCTGTCTGTCAGATAAACACTACCCTGTGTTACTGTGTCTCTGTCTGTCCCTCATTTAACCACTACCCTGTGTTACTATGTCTCTGTCTGTCCCTCATTTAACCACTACCCTGTGTTACTGTGTCTCTGTCTGCCCTATAACCACTACCCTGTGTTCCTGTGTCTCTGTCTGTCCCTCATATAACCACTACCCTGTGTTACTGTGTCTCTGTCTGTCATATAACCACTACCCTGTGTTACTGTGTCTCTGTCTGTCCCTCATATAACCACTACCCTGTGTTACTGTGTCTCTGTCTGTCATATAACCACTACCCTGTGTTACTGTGTCTCTGTCTGTCATCTAACCACTACCCTGTGTTACTGTGTCTCTGTCTGTCCCTCATATAACCACTACCCTGTGTTACTGTGTCTCTGTCTGTCATATAACCACAGCCCTGTGTTACTGTGTCTCTGTCTGTCCCTCATATAACCACAGCCCTGTGTTACTGTGTCTCTGTCTGTCATATAACCACTACCCTGTGTTACTGTGTCTCTGTCTGTCATATAACCACTACCCTGTGTTACTGTGTCTCTGTCTGTCATATAAACACTACCCTGTGTTACTGTGTCTCTGTCTGTCCCTCATATAAACACTACCCTGTGTTACTGTGTCTCTGTCTGTCCCTCATCTAACCACTACCCTGTGTTACTGTGTCTCTGTCTGTCATATAACCACAGCCCTGTGTTACTGTGTCTCTGTCTGTCCCTCATCTAACCACTACCCTGTGTTACTGTGTCTCTGTCTGTCGCTCATCTAACCACTACCCTGTGTTACTGTGTCTCTGTCTGTCATATAACCACAGCCCTGTGTTACTGTGTCTCTGTCTGTCCCTCATCTAACCACTACCCTGTGTTACTGTGTCTCTGTCTGTCATATAAACACTACCCTGTGTTACTGTGTCTCTGTCTGTCATATAACCACTACCCTGTGTTACTGTGTCTCTGTCTGTCATATATCCACTACCCTGTGTTACTGTGTCTCTGTCTGTCATATAACCACTACCCTGTGTTACTGTGTCTCTGTCTGTCATATAACCACTACCCTGTGTTACTGTGTCTCTGTCTGTCCCTCATATAACCACAGCCCTGTGTTACTGTGTCTCTGTCTGTCATATATCCACTACCCTGTGTTACTGTGTCTCTGTCTGTCAAATAAAAACTACCCTGTGTTACTGTGTCTCTGTCTGTCATATAACCACTACCCTGTGTTACTGTGTCTCTGTCTGTCCCTCATATAACCACAGCCCTGTGTTACTGTGTCTCTGTCTGTCATATATCCACTACCCTGTGTTACTGTCTCTCTGTCTGTCATATAACCACTACCCTGTGTTACTGTGTCTCTGTCTGTCATATATCCACTACCCTGTGTTACTGTGTCTCTGTCTGTCATATAACCACTACCCTGTGTTACTGTCTCTCTGTCTGTCATATAAACACTACCCTGTGTTACTGTGTCTCTGTCTGTCATATATCCACTAACCTGTGTTACTGTGTCTCTGTCTGTCATATAACCACAGCCCTGTGTTACTGTGTCTCTGTCTGTCATATAAACACTACCCTGTGTTACTGTGTCTCTGTCTGTCATATATCCACTACCCTGTGTTACTGTGTCTCTGTCTGTCATATAACCACTACCCTGTGTTACTGTGTCTCTGTCTGTCCCTCATATAACCACTACCCTGTGTTACTGTGTCTCTGTCTGTCATATAACCACAGCCCTGTGTTACTGTGTCTCTGTCTGTCATATAAACACTACCCTGTGTTACTGTGTCTCTGTCTGTCATATATCCACTACCCTGTGTTACTGTGTCTCTGTCTGTCATATAAACACTACCCTGTGTTACTGTGTCTCTGTCTGTCCCTCATATAACCACAGCCCTGTGTTACTGTGTCTCTGTCTGTCATATATCCACTACCCTGTGTTACTCTGTCTCTGTCTATCGCTCATCTAACCACAGCCCTGTGTTACTGTGTCTCTGTCTGTCCCTCATATAACCACAGCCCTGTGTTACTGTGTCTCTGTCTGTCCCTCATCTAACCACTACCCTGTGTTACTGTGTTCTGTCTGTCGCTCATCTAACCACAGCCCTGTGTTACTGTGTCTCTGTCTGTCCCTCATATAACCACAGCCCTGTGTTACTGTGTCTCTGTCTGTTGCTCATCTAACCACTACCCTGTGTTACTGTGTCTCTGTCTGTCATATAACCACTACCCTGTGTTACTGTGTCTCTGTCTGCCATATATCCACTACCCTGTGTTACTGTGTCTCTGTCTGTCATATAAACACTACCCTGTGTTACTGTGTCTCTGTCTGTCATATATCCACTACCCTGTGTTACTGTGTCTCTGTCTGTCATCTAACCACTACCCTGTGTTACTGTGTCTCTGTCTGTCATATAAACACTACCCTGTGTTACTGTGTCTCTGTCTGTCATATAACCACAGCCCTGTGTTACTGTGTCTCTGTCTGTCATATAAACACTACCCTGTGTTATTGTGTCTCTGTCTGTCATATAAACACTGCCCTGTGTTACTGTGTCTCTGTCTGTCATCTAAGCACTACCCTGTGTTACTGTGTCTCTGTCTGTCATATAACCACTACCCTGTGTTACTGTGTCTCTGTCTGTCATATAAACTCTACCCTGTGTTACTGTGTCTCTTACTGTCCCTCATATAACCACAGCCCTGTGTTACTGTGTCTCTGTCTGTCATATAAACACTACCCTGTGTTACTGTGTCTCTGTCTGTCATATAAACACTACCCTGTGTTACTGTGTCTCTGTCTGTCATATAACCACTACCCTTTGTTACTGTGTCTCTGTCTGTCATATAACCACTACCCTGTGTTACTGTCTCTCTGTCTGTCATATAAACACTACCCTGTGTTACTGTGTCTCTGTCTGTCATATATATACTACCCTGTGTTACTGTGTCTCTGTCTGTCATATAACCACAGCCCTGTGTTACTGTGTCTCTGTCTGTCATATAAACACTACCCTGTGTTACTGTGTCTCTGTCTGTCATATAACCACTACCCTGTGTTACTGTGTCTCTGTCTGTCATATAACCACTGCCCTGTGTTACTGTGTCTCTGTCTGTCATATAAACACTACCCTGTTTTACTGTGTCTCTGTCTGTCATATATCCACTACCCTGTGTTACTGTGTCTCTGTCTGTCATATAAACACTACCCTGTGTTACTGTGTCTCTGTCTGTCCCTAATCTAACCACTACCCTGTGTTACTGTGTCTCTGTCTGTCATATAACCACTACCCTGTGTTACTGTGTCTCTGTCTGTCATATAACCACTACCCTGTGTTACTGTGTCTCTGTCTGTCCCTCATCTAACCACTACCCTGTGTTACTGTGTCTCTGTCTGTCGCTCATCTAACCACAGCCCTGTGTTACTGTGTCTCTGTCTGTCCCTCATATAACCACAGCCCTGTGTTACTGTGTCTCTGTCTGTCGCTCATCTAACCACTACCCTGTGTTACTGTGTCTCTGTCTGTCATATAACCACTACCCTGTGTTACTGTGTCTCTGACTGTCATATATCCACTACCCTGTGTTACTGTGTCTCTGTCTGTCATATAAACACTACCCTGTGTTACTGTGTCTCTGTCTGTCCCTCATATAACCACAGCCCTGTGTTACTGTGTCTCTGTCTGTCATATATCCACTACCCTGTGTTACTGTGTCTCTGTCTGTCATATATCCACTACCCTGTGTTACTGTGTCTCTGTCTGTCCCTCATATAAACACTACCCTGTGTTACTGTGTCTCTGTCTGTCGCTCATCTAACCACTACCCTGTGTTACTGTGTCTCTGTCTGTCATATAACCACTACCCTGTGTTACTGTGTCTCTGACTGTCATATAACCACAGCCCTGTGTTACTGTGTCTCTGTCTGTCATATATCCACTACCCTGTGTTACTGTGTCTCTGTCTGTCCCTCATATAACCACTACCCTGTGTTACTGTGTCTCTGTCTCTCATATAACCACTTCCCTGTGTTACTGTGTCTCTGTCTGTCTCTCATATAACCACAGCCCTGTGTTACTGTGTCTCTGTCTGTCCCTCATATAACCACTACCCTGTGTTACTGTGTCTCTCTTGCTGTCCCTCATATAACCACAGCCCTGTGTTACTGTGTCTCTGTCTGTCATATAAACACTGCCCTGTGTTACTGTCTCTCTGTCTGTCATATAAACACTACCCTGTGTTACTGTGTCTCTGTCTGTCATATATCCACTACCCTGTGTTACTGTGTCTCTGTCTGTCATATAACCACAGCCCTGTGTTACTGTGTCTCTGTCTGTCATATAAACACTACCCTGTGTTACTGTGTCTCTGTCTGTCCCTCATTTAACCACAGCCCTGTGTTACTGTGTCTCTGTCTGTCCCTCATTTAACCACTACCCTGTGTTACTGTGTCTCTGTCTGTCATATAACCACTACCCTGTGTTACTGTGTCTCTGTCTGTCCTATAACCACTACCCTGTGTTACTGTGTCTCTGTCTGTCCCTCATATAACCACAGCCCTGTGTTACTGTGTCTCTGTCTGTCCCTCATATAACCACTACCCTGTGTTACTGTGTCTCTGTCTGTCCCTCATATAACCACAGCCCTGTGTTACTGTGTCTCTGTCTGTCCCTCATATAACCACAGCCCTGTGTTACTGTGTCTCTGTCTGTCATCTAACCACAGCCCTGTGTTACTGTGTCTCTGTCTGTCATATAACCACTACCCTGTGTTACTGTGTCTCTGTCCCTCATAAAACCACAGCCCTGTGTTACTCTGTCTGTCCCTCATATAACCACAGCCCTGTGTTACTGTGTCTCTGTGTATGTCTCCCTCCCTGAGACACTGGGACAGGCCATTCATCATGTTCGGGGCTGTGCTCCTTCAGAGCCTGCTGTTGACAGAGCTATTAGCCGTTAATACCTCAAGGACACAGCGGGGCCTGACCCTTGACCCTGGCTTCCATCGACAGGTACAGGAGCGCAGGTCACTTGGACATGTTCAGCGTCTGTTGCCGTTACGTTGACGACTCTAGTACATCTTAGGTGGGGTTGGTGGTGATTCATTTTCTATGTGAAGATGCTAGTGGGTAGTGTGTGTGTGTGTGTGTGTGTGTGTGTGTGTGTGTGTGTGTGTGTGTGTGTGTGTGTGTGTGTGTGTGTGTGTGTGTGTTGTGTTGGTACGCCTATTTAACTACTTAGGGAGCAGTGGCGCGCTAGCGCCTATTTCAAAATCCAAAAGTTGAATTATTAAACATTCATCAATATACAAGTGTTGCATAGTCATCAAAAGCTCTGCTTCTTGGCAACATCACAGCGCTGTCAGATTTCAAAAAGGCTTTACGGCGAAAGCACAACATTTGATTGTTTGAGGATAGCCCCTCTCATATTTTATGCATTAGCATAAATCCATAACCAACGCGGGTCTCAAAAAATGCCTAAAATTGGTAATATAAAATCCCTTACCTTTTGAAGAACTTCTGCTGAGGGCTTCCCAAGTGTCCAACGAAGACATCCAATGGTTCTTTTGTTAGAAAAAGTCATTTATTATATCCATAAATCTCCAATTGGTTGGCGCGTTATGATCATAAAATCCAATGTTGAGTCGCCCATTGAACCTTGAAGAGAACAAATTATACCTATACACTTTCTACAAACAAATCAAACATCATTTTTAACGTATCCTTAGGTATCCTTTTGTGTATATTTGGTGTAATATTTCAACCGGACGATAATGTGAACGATAGGAAGGAAAAATAAAGTTGTGCGCGTTCACAATCTCGCATGCGTCAAACCTTGTTTACGAAAGTGGTCCCCTGACTTCTTCCTGTTCCTATCCGTTCTGGTCACTCCTAGAATTCCCAGTCTTTGACTTTTGACTGTTGACATCTAGTGGAAGCCATAGGTACTGCAGTCTCAGTCCTACATAACGCTGTATGCAATAGGCACAATGGAGAAGAAAGAAAACTGGAGAAAGAAAACTGCAAATCCGGATGGATTTTCCTTGAGTTTTCGCCTGCTATATCAGTTCTGTTATACTCACATACATTATTTTAACACTCTTAGAAACTTCAGAGTGTTTCCTATCCAATAGTACTAATTATGTGCATATCCCATTTTCTGGGCCTGAGTGGCGTGCATTTTACTTTGGGCACGCCAGACTCTCCAAAACCGTCACCTATGCAGCCGCACCCTAAGAAGTTAATAATGCCTGAGAAGTGAACTAGTGTCCTTGTGGCTACACCATGAAGGAGTACTGTTCCTAGAGATCCCATCCTCACTTCCCTGTCCTCTGGCGAATCTGTCCATGTTGTCATCTAGTGTCCTATTGTACCACTCTCTCTCCTCTCCTTACCACTTCTCCTACCCAGCATGCAACTCTCCTTACCATTTCTCCTACCCAGCATGCAACTCTCCTTACCACTTCTCCTACCCAGCATCCATCTCTCCTTACCACTTCTACAACCCAGAATCCAACTCTCCTTACCATTTCTCCTACCCAGCATGCAACTCTCCTTACCATTTCTCCTACCCAGCATGCAACTCTCCTTACCACTTCTCCTACCCAGCATGCAACTCTCCTTACCATTTCTCCTACCCAGCATGCAACTCTCCTTACCACTTCTCCTACCCAGCATCCATCTCTCCTTACCACTTCTACAACCCAGAATCCAACTCTCCTTACCATTTCTCCTACCCAGCATGCAACTCTCCTTACCATTTCTCCTACCCAGCATGCAACTCTCCTTACCACTTCTCCTACCCAGCATGCAACTCTCCTTACCATTTCTCCTACCCAGCATGCAACTCTCCTTACCACTTCTCCTACCCAGCATCCATCTCTCCTTACCACTTCTACAACCCAGAATCCAACTCTCCTTACCATTTCTCCTACCCAGCATGCAACTCTCCTTACCATTTCTCCTACCCAGCATGCAACTCTCCTTACCACTTCTACAACCCAGAATCCAACTCTCCTTACCATTTCTCCTACCCAGCATGCAACTCTCCTTACCACTTCTCCTACCCAGCATGCAACTCTCCTTACCACTTCTCCTACCCAGCATCCATCTCTCCTTACCACTTCTACAACCCAGAATCCAACTCTACTTACCATTTCTCCTACCCAGCATGCAACTCTCCTTACCACTTCTCCTACCCAGCATCCAACTCTCCTTACCACTTCTCCTACCCAGCATGCATCTCTCCTTACCACTTCTCCTACCCAGCATCCAACTCTCCTTACCATTTCTATATCCCAGCATCCATCTCTCCTTACCACTTCTACAACCCAGAATCCAACTCTCCTTACCATTTCTCCTACCCAGCATGCAACTCTCCTTACCACTTCTCCTACCCAGCATGCAACTCTCCTTACCACTTCTCCTACCCAGCATCCAACTCTCCTTACCATTTCTATATCCCAGCATCCATCTCTCCTTACCATTTCTATATCCCAGCATCCAACTCTCCTTACCACTTCTCCTACCCAGCATGCATCTCTCCTTACCACTTCTCCTACCCAGCATCCAACTCTCCTTACCATTTCTATATCCCAGCATCCATCTCTCCTCACCATTTCTATATCCCAATCTTCCATGCATTTTGGGGGGCCAATAGAGACCAAGAAGAATATCGATGCAGGGAATTCACAAACTACTATTCAAGTTAAAGCCGCAGCCAGAAGCCATCTGTGACTCCCGTGAAATATACCTCCTAATGCATACGTCTGTCTGGGCGGATTCTATTTCCTATACCGTTGCACCAGAAAATGAGGAGTCTTATTTGCCAAATGTAATTTTTACACGGGAACAAGCAGTAAGGGCTCTAGAGAGTAAAAAACATCCTATTTTTCAATTTCACCCAAGGATCTGTAATTCTACCACGAGGAGAGATGGATGCTGGGTAGTAGAAGTGCCCAGGGGTTGTATTGTGTCAATATAGTATCAAGGCAACGTAGTATATAGTGTAATTCTGAAAAAAAAAGAATAAGCAATTCCGTCTGCATCTTCACCGCAGAGTCCTCTAGACTCAAGTCGCCCTGCTACGGACACGCGAATTATAGTGCGACTGTCATTGTGTAACATACGGAATCAAACACACACACACACACACAGCTCTTTCAAAGACGTTGTAGGTGCACAACGTACCACTTTAGGAGATTCAGAACAAACAGACAGGGGGGGCAGATTAGTTGCATATGTACAAGTGCCTGATAAGACGTCAGACACGAAAGGGACTTTTAAAAAAAAAAAAAGTTATTTTCTTTCTTCATCTGAACTTGAGATGTTATTTATTTTATTTTCCTTCTCATTTCTAATCAATATTGTCAGCGATGCCTGATTGCATTCTGCCAGAAATGCAATTCAACGGTGACTTCAATGCACCTGAAATCAATGCTATTCGTCGATCCAGGAAATTACTTGTGTCTTGGAACCTGTGAGCTTTAACAAGAAAGGAATATCCTGCCAATAGCATTACCTTAACCGACAATCGTACGCATTTCCAGGGGCCAAATACTTCACAGTGGTAGCTACAATCTCATCTGCTTGGTTTTTTTTCTCTCCACAGATTTAAAGCGTGGAATCACTTGGTCAAAGTGAAACTTTAGAACTCAGGATTTGTTCCACTGCACACCCAGAGAACGATGCCACAGCCTCAGCCACCCCTTGTAGTGTGTGTGTGTGTCTGTGTCTGTCTGTGTGTGTGTGTCTGTCTGTGTGTCTGTGTGTGTGTGTGTGTGTGTGTGTGTGTGTGAGTGAGCTGGAGCCCTAGAGACACACCCCTCCTCCTCTCATATATATCAGGTTACTGACAGGAAGTCCCCCCCCTCCTCCTCCTCTCATATATATCAGGTTACTGACAGGAAGTCCCCCTCCTCCTCCTCTCATATATATCAGGTTACTGACAGGAAGTCCCCCCTCCTCCTCCTCTCATATATATCAGGTTACTGACAGGAAGTCTCCTCCTCTCATATATCAGGTTACTGACAGGAAGTCCCCCTCCTCCTCCTCCTCTCATATATATCAGGTTACTGACAGGAAGTCCCCCTCCTCCTCCTCCTCATATATATCAGGTTACTGACAGGAAGTCCCCCTCCTCCTCCTCTCATATATATCAGGTTACTGACAGGAAGTCCCCTCCTCCTCCTCCTCTCATATATATCAGGTTACTGACAGGAAGTCCCCCTCCTCCTCTCATATATATCAGGTTACTGACAGGAAGTCCCCCTCCTCCTCCTCCTCTCATATATATCAGGTTACTGACAGGAAGTCCCCCTCCTCCTCCTCTCATATATATCAGGTTACTGACAGGAAGTCCCCTCCTCCTCCTCCTCCTCTCATATATATCAGGTTACTGACAGGAAGTCCCCTCCTCCTCCTCCTCTCTCATATATCAGGTTACTGACAGGAAGTCCCCTCCTCTCATATATATCAGGTTACTGACAGGAAGTCCCCCTCCTCCTCCTCTCATATATATCAGGTTACTGACAGGAAGTCCCCCTCCTCTCATATATATCAGGTTACTGACAGGAAGTCCCCCCTCCTCCTCCTCTCATATATATCAGGTTACTGACAGGAAGTCCCCCTCCTCCTCCTCCTCTCATATATATCAGGTTACTGACAGGAAGTCCCTCCTCCTCCTCTCTCATATATATCAGGTTACTGACAGGAAGTCCCCTCCTCCTCCTCCTCCTCTCATATATATCAGGTTACTGACAGGAAGTCCCCCTCCTCCTCCTCCTCTCATATATATCAGGTTACTGACAGGAAGTCCCCCTTCCTCTCATATATATCAGGTTACTGACAGGAAGTCCCCCTCCTCCTCCTCTCATATATATCAGGTTACTGACAGGAAGTCCCCTCCTCCTCCTCTCATATATATCAGGTTACTGACAGGAAGTCCCCCCTCCTCCTCCTCTCATATATATCAGGTTACTGACAGGAAGTCCCCCCTCCTCCTCCTCCTCCTCCTCTCATATATATCAGGTTACTGACAGGAAGTCCCCCCCTCCTCCTCTCATATATATCAGGTTACTGACAGGAAGGTGTTTCAGCCCAATCACTCCTCCGCCTCTCACCTCCCTCCTCCTCCTCTCACCTCCCTCCTCCTCCTCTCTCCTCCCTCCTCCTCTCTCCTCCCTCCTCCTCCTCTCACCTCCCTCCTCCCTCCTCCTCCTCTCACCTCCCTCCTCCTCCTCTCTCCTCCCTCCTCCTCCTCCTCCTCTCTCCTCCCTCCTCCTCCTCTCACCTCCCTCCTCCTCCTCCTCTCTCCTCCCTCCTCCTCCTCTCACCTCTCTCCTCCCTCCTCCTCCTCTCACCTCCCTCCTCCTCCTCTCCTCACTCTCACTCCATGAATCTATTCTTAGGTCCCTGGCCACCACAGCCACAGATCGCTGGGACTTTCACAAGAAGGATGGGCCAATGTAATGGACCAATGGAGGGACGGCAATAATGCAATGTCATTCATGGGACCTTTGGTTTCAGATAACCAGGGAGAGAGAAGAGACAGAGAGACAAGAGACAGAACATCCATGGGACCTTCGGTTTCAGATAACCAGGGAGAGAGAAGAGACAGAACATTCATGGGACCTTCGGTTTCAGATAACCAGAGAGAGAGAAGAGACAGAGAGACAAGAGACAGAACATCCATGGGACCTTCGGTTTCAGATAACCAGAGAGAGACAAGAGACAGAACATCAATGGGACCTTTGGTTTCAGATAACCAGAGAGAGACAAAAGACAGAACATTCATGGGACCTTCGGTTTCAGATAACCAGAGAGAGAGAAGAGACAGAGAGACAAGAGACAGAACATCCATGGGACCTTCGGTTTCAGATAACCAGAGAGAGACAAGAGACAGAACATCCATGGGACCTTTGGTTTCAGATAACCAGAGAGAGACAAAAGACAGAACATTCATGGGACCTTCGGTTTCAGATAACCAGAGAGAGACAAGAGACAGAACATCCATGGGACCTTAGGTTTCAGATAACCAGAGAGAGAGAGAAGAGACAGAGAGACAAGAGTTCATTTGAGGGACGCTGTAGAAGCATTTGGTGACATTTGGTACGTGTCGGTAAATCAGAGTCGTCGTCCCGCCCCGTTGACTCAGATGGCACGTCCTATTTCCTTTTACAGTGCACTACCTTTTTAACCAGTTGCCTATACATCGATCAAGAAGTAGTGTACCATATAGGGAATAGGGTGCCATTTTGGATGGCACAATGTGATCACGGACTCTCAGACAGAGGAGAGGAAGGTTCATTCAGCCTGCAGTTTAACTCTTTCATTTGGGGGTTGTCCTAGAAAGCCACAAAGGTAAAAGGTCAAATGAACACGTCCCGTGGTCCTTTATTGGTGACGGTATGTAAACGTAGGCTACACACACATCAGCTGCAGTGTTAAAGGAGACTGGGTCCATGGGGACCTCCACAGCTCTACTCACTGGCTACACACACATCCGCTGCAGTGTTAAAGGAGACTGGGTCCATGGGGTCCTCCACAGCAATACTCACTGGCTGCACACACATCAGCTGCAGTGTTAAAGGAGACTGGGTCCATGGGGACCTCCACAGCTCTACTCACTGGCTACACACACATCAGCTGCAGTGTTAAAGGAGACTGGGTCCATGGGGACCTCCACAGCTCTACTCACTGGCTACACACACATCAGCTGCAGTGTTAAAGGAGACTGGGTCCATGGGGACCTCCACAGCTCTACTCACTGGCTACACACACATCAGCTGCAGTGTTAAAGGAGACTGGGTCCATGGGGACCTCCACAGCTCTACTCACTGGAGACAAATGACCCGTTCGTTGCTGTTACCTTTGTGACATTTAACAACACATTTGATATTTGGTGAGAATGGCATCATAATTAGAGCATGTGGTCATATCAGAGGCCAAAATCTATTTCAGTGTCTGAATCCATCTGGAGACAACCCTTCTCATTTACCAGTTCATTAGCCCTGTACCTTGTCTCCGTCTCAACAGGACCAGCTCTGTACCTTGTCTCTGTCTCTGTACCTTGCCTCAGTCTCAACAGGACCAGCTCTGTACCTTGTCTCAGTCTCAACACGACCAGCTCTGTACCTTGTCTCTGTCTCTGTACCTTGTCTCAGTCTCAACATGACCAGCTCTGTACCTTGTCTCAGTCTCAACACGACGAGCTCTGTACCTTGTCTCTGTCTCTGTACCTTGTCTCAGTCTCAACACGACCAGCTCTGTACCTTGTCTCAGTCTCTGTACCTTGTCTCAGTCTCAACACGACCAGCTCTGTACCTTGTCTCAGTCTCAACAGGACCAGCTCTGTACCTTGTCTCAGTCTCTGTACCTTGTCTCAGTCTCAACACGACCAGCTCTGTAAATTGTCTCAGTCTCAACAGGACCAGCCCTGTACCGTGTCTCAGTCTCAACAGGACCAGCCCTGTACCTTGTCTCAGTCTCAACAGGACCAGCTCTGTACCTTGTCTCAGTCTCAACAGGACCAGCCCTGTACCTTGTCTCAGTCTCAACAGGACCAGCTCTGTACCTTGTCTCAGTCTCAACAGGAACAGCCCTGTACCTTGTCTCAGTCTCAACAGGACCAGCCCTGTACCTTGTCTCAGTCTCAACAGGACCAGCTCTGTACCTTGTCTCTGTCTCTGTACCTTGTCTCAGCCTCAACACCACCAGCCCTGTACCTTGTCTCAGCCTCAACACGACCAGCCCTGTACCTTGTCTCAGCTTCAACACGACCAGCTCTGTACCTTGTCTCAGCCTCAACACCACCAGCCCTGTACCTTGTCTCAGCCTCAACACGACCAGCCCTGTACCTTGTCTCAGCTTCAACACCACCAGCTCTGTACCTTGTCTCTGTCTCTGCACCTTGTCTCAGCTTCACCACGACCAGCCCTGTACCTTGTCTCAGCCTCAACACGACCAGCCCTGTACCTTGTCTCAGTCTCTGCACCTTGTCTCAGTCTCAACACCACCAGCCCTGTACCTTGTCTCAGCCTCAACACCACCAGCCCTGTACCTTGTCTCAGCCTCAACACCACCAGCCCTGTACCTTGTCTCAGCCTCAACACCACCAGCCCTGTACCTTGTCTCAGCCTCAACACCACCAGCCCTGTACCTTGTCTCAGCTTCAACACCACCAGCCCTGTACCTTGTCTCAGTCTCTGCACCTTGTCTCAGCCTCAACACCACCAGCCCTGTACCTTGTCTCAGCCTCACCACGACCAGCCCTGTACCTTGTCTCAGCCTCAACACCACCAGCCCTGTACCTTGTCTCAGCCTCAACACGACCAGCCCTGTACCTTGTCTTAGCCTCAACACCACCAGCCCTGTACCTTGTCTCAGCCTCAACACCACCAGCTCAGGTCAAGGACATAGTGGAGTGCTGAGCCGTGGGGTATCGGTGGCGGTGGCAGCCCTGTCCCTTTTGACAGTGGTCGATGACAGGTGTGATCCGATACACCTGGTAATGGAGGAGGCGGTGTGTGTGTGTCCGTGTGTCCGCGCGCGTGTGTGTGTGTGTGTGTGGTCGGGGGTAGGCAAACCAGAACCTAGAAGCCTTTCTGACATCCGTCCCAGAGTGACAGCCAGTCAGGCCGCGGTGATACAGCTTGGAAGAAGCAGCAGCTGGCGAGGAAAGCAGACACACACACACACACACACACACACACACACACACACACACACACACACACACACACACACACACACACACACACACACACACACAGAGCAGAAGAAAGGAAAGCAGATAGTGAGTGATTCAGCTCATTATTAAAGTGTCCCTCATGCAGCATGGGTCTTCACCCACCCTGAAGGTTACCAGAGAGACCCTGCCTCCTCTTCTTCTTCTGATCACCTCCTTCTGCTGTTATATAGCCCACCTCCTTCTGCTGTTATCTGGCCCACCTCCTTCTGCTGTTATCTAGAACACCTCCTTCTGCTGTTATCTAGCTCACCTCCTCCTGCTGTTATCTATCCCACCTCCTTCTGCTGTTATCTAGCCCACCTCCTTCTGCTGTTATCTAGAACACCTCCTTCTGCTGTTATCTAGCCCACCTCCTTCTGCTGTTATCTAGAACACCTCCTCCTGCTGTTATCTATCCCACCTCCTTCTGCTGTTATCTAGCCCACCTCCTCCTGCTGTTATCTAGCCCACCTCCTTCTGCTGTTATCTAGAACACCTCCTTCTGCTGTTATCTAGCCCACCTCCTTCTGCTGTTATCTATCCCACCTCCTTCTGCTGTTATCTAGCCCACCTCCTCCTACTGTTATCTAGCCCACCTCCTTCTGCTGTTATCTAGAACACCTCCTTCTGCTGTTATCTAGCCCACCTCCTCCTGCTGTTATCTATCCCACCTCCTTCTGCTGTTATCTAGCCCACCTCCTCCTGCTGTTATCTAGCCCACCTCCTTCTGCTGTTATCTAGAACACCTCCTCCTGCTGTTATCTAGAACACCTCCTTCTGCTGTTATCTATCCCCCTCCTTCTGCTGTTATCTAGCCCACCTCCTTCTGCTGTTATCTAGAACACCTCCTTCTGCTGTTATCTAGCCAACCTCCTTCTGCTGTTATCTATCCCACCTCCTTCTGCTGTTATCTAGCCCACCTCCTTCTGCTTTTATCTAGCCCACCTCCTTCTGCTGTTATCTAGCCCACCTCCTTCTGCTGTTATCTAGAACACCTCCTTCTGCTGTTATCTAGCCCACCTCCTTCTGCTGTTATCTAGCCCACCTCCTTCTGCTGTTATCTAGAACACCTCCTTCTGCTGTTATCTAGCCCACCTCCTCCTGCTGTTATCTAGCCCACCTCCTTCTGCTGTTATCTAGCCCACCTCCTTCTGCTGTTATCTAGAACACCTCCTTCTGCTGTTATCTAGCCCACCTCCTTCTGCTGTTATCTAGAACACCTCCTTCTGCTGTTATCTAGCCCACCTTCTTCTGCTGTTATCTAGAACACCTCCTTCTGCTGTTATCTAGCCCACCTCCTTCTGCTGTTATCTATCCCACCTCCTTCTGCTGTTATCTAGAACACCTCCTTCTGCTGTTATCTAGCCCACCTCCTCCTGCTGTTATCTAGAACACCTCCTTCTGCTGTTATCTATCCCACCTCCTCCTGCTGTTATCTATCCCACCTCCTCCTGCTGTTATCTAGCCCACCTCCTCCTGCTGTTATCTAGCCCACCTCCTTCTGCTGTTATCTAGCCCACCTCCTTCTGCTGTTGTCTAGAACACCTCCTTCTGCTGTTATCTAGCCCACCTCCTTCTGCTGTTATCTAGAACACCTCCTTCTGCTGTTATCTAGCCCACCTCCTTCTGCTGTTATCTAGAACACCTCCTTCTGCTGTTATCTAGCCCACCTCCTTCTGCTGTTATCTATCCCACCTCCTTCTGCTGTTATCTAGAACACCTCCTTCTGCTGTTATCTAGCCCACCTCCTTCTGCTGTTATCTAGCCCACCTCCTTCTGCTGTTATCTAGCCCACCTCCTTCTGCTGTTGTCTAGAACACCTCCTCCTGCTGTTATCTAGAACACCTCCTTCTGCTGTTATCTAGCCCACCTCCTTCTGCTGTTATCTAGCCCACCTCCTTCTGCTGTTATCTAGCCCACCTCCTTCTGCTGTTATCTAGCCCACCTCCTTCTGCTGTTATCTAGCCCACCTCCTTCTGCTGTTGTCTAGAACACCTCCTCCTGCTGTTATCTAGAACACCTCCTTCTGCTGTTATCTAGCCCACCTCCTTCTGCTGTTATCTAGCCCACCTCCTTCTGCTGTTGTCTAGAACACCTCCTCCTGCTGTTATCTAGAACACCTCCTTCTGCTGTTATCTAGCCCACCTCCTTCTGCTGTTATCTATCCCACCTCCTTCTGCTGTTATCTAGAACACCTCCTTCTGCTGTTATCTAGCCCACCTCCTTCTGCTGTTATCTAGCCCACCTCCTTCTGCTGTTATCTAGCCCACCTCCTTCTGCTGTTGTCTAGAACACCTCCTCCTGCTGTTATCTAGAACACCTCCTTCTGCTGTTATCTAGCCCACCTCCTTCTGCTGTTATCTAGCCCACCTCCTTCTGCTGTTATCTAGCCCACCTCCTTCTGCTGTTATCTAGCCCACCTCCTTCTGCTGTTATCTAGCCCACCTCCTTCTGCTGTTGTCTAGAACACCTCCTCCTGCTGTTATCTAGAACACCTCCTTCTGCTGTTATCTAGCCCACCTCCTTCTGCTGTTATCTAGCCCACCTCCTTCTGCTGTTGTCTAGAACACCTCCTTCTGCTGTTATCTAGCCCACCTCCTTCTGCTGTTATCTAGAACACCTCCTTCTGCTGTTATCTAGCCCACCTCCTTCTGCTGTTATCTAGAACACCTCCTTCTGCTGTTATCTAGCCCACCTCCTTCTGCTGTTATCTATCCCACCTCCTTCTGCTGTTATCTAGAACACCTCCTTCTGCTGTTATCTAGCCCACCTCCTTCTGCTGTTATCTAGCCCACCTCCTTCTGCTGTTATCTAGCCCACCTCCTTCTGCTGTTGTCTAGAACACCTCCTCCTGCTGTTATCTAGAACACCTCCTTCTGCTGTTATCTAGCCCACCTCCTTCTGCTGTTATCTAGCCCACCTCCTTCTGCTGTTATCTAGCCCACCTCCTTCTGCTGTTATCTAGCCCACCTCCTTCTGCTGTTATCTAGCCCACCTCCTTCTGCTGTTGTCTAGAACACCTCCTCCTGCTGTTATCTAGAACACCTCCTTCTGCTGTTATCTAGCCCACCTCCTTCTGCTGTTATCTAGCCCACCTCCTTCTGCTGTTGTCTAGAACACCTCCTCCTGCTGTTATCTAGAACACCTCCTCCTGCTGTTATCTAGCCCACCTCCTTCTGCTGTTATCTAGCCCACCTCCTCCTGCTGTTATCTAGCCCACCTCCTCCTGCTGTTATCTAGAACACCTCCTCCTGCTGTTATCTAGCCCACCTCCTTCTGCTGTTGTCTAGAACACCTCCTCCTGCTGTTATCTAGAACACCTCCTCCTGCTGTTATCTAGCCCACCTCCTTCTGCTGTTATCTAGCCCACCTCCTTCTGCTGTTGTCTAGAACACCTCCTCCTGCTGTTATCTAGAACACCTCCTCCTGCTGTTATCTAGCCCACCTCCTTCTGCTGTTATCTAGCCCACCTCCTCCTGCTGTTATCTAGAACACCTCCTCCTGCTGTTATCTAGCCCACCTCCTTCTGCTGTTGTCTAGAACACCTCCTCCTGCTGTTATCTAGAACACCTCCTCCTGCTGTTATCTAGCCCACCTCCTTCTGCTGTTATCTAGCCCACCTCCTTCTGCTGTTGTCTAGAACACCTCCTCCTGCTGTTATCTAGAACACCTCCTCCTGCTGTTATCTAGCCCACCTCCTTCTGCTGTTATCTAGCCCACCTCCTCCTGCTGTTATCTAGAACACCTCCTCCTGCTGTTATCTAGCCCACCTCCTTCTGCTGTTATCTAGATCACCTCCTCCTGCTGTTATCTAGAACACCTCCTCCTGCTGTTATCTAGCCCACCTCCTTCTGCTGTTATCTAGCCCACCTCCTTCTGCTGTTGTCTAGAACACCTCCTCCTGCTGTTATCTAGAACACCTCCTCCTGCTGTTATCTAGCCCACCTCCTTCTGCTGTTATCTAGCCCACCTCCTCCTGCTGTTATCTAGAACACCTCCTCCTGCTGTTATCTAGCCCACCTCCTTCTGCTGTTATCTAGATCACCTCCTTCCTGCTGTTATCTAGCCCACCTCCTCCTGCTGTTATCTAGAACCCCTCCTCCTGCTGTTATCTAGCCCACCTCCTTCTGCTGTTATCTAGCCCACCTCCTTCTGCTGTTATCTAGCCCACCTCCTTCTGCTGTTATCTAGCCCACCTCCTTCTGCTGTTGTCTAGAACACCTCCTCCTGCTGTTATCTAGAACACCTCCTTCTGCTGTTATCTAGCCCACCTCCTTCTGCTGTTATCTAGCCCACCTCCTTCTGCTGTTGTCTAGAACACCTCCTTCTGCTGTTATCTAGCCCACCTCCTTCTGCTGTTATCTAGAACACCTCCTTCTGCTGTTATCTAGCCCACCTCCTTCTGCTGTTATCTAGAACACCTCCTTCTGCTGTTATCTAGCCCACCTCCTTCTGCTGTTATCTATCCCACCTCCTTCTGCTGTTATCTAGAACACCTCCTTCTGCTGTTATCTAGCCCACCTCCTTCTGCTGTTATCTAGCCCACCTCCTTCTGCTGTTATCTAGCCCACCTCCTTCTGCTGTTGTCTAGAACACCTCCTCCTGCTGTTATCTAGAACACCTCCTTCTGCTGTTATCTAGCCCACCTCCTTCTGCTGTTATCTAGCCCACCTCCTTCTGCTGTTATCTAGCCCACCTCCTTCTGCTGTTATCTAGCCCACCTCCTTCTGCTGTTATCTAGCCCACCTCCTTCTGCTGTTGTCTAGAACACCTCCTCCTGCTGTTATCTAGAACACCTCCTTCTGCTGTTATCTAGCCCACCTCCTTCTGCTGTTATCTAGCCCACCTCCTTCTGCTGTTGTCTAGAACACCTCCTCCTGCTGTTATCTAGAACACTTCCTCCTGCTGTTATCTAGCCCACCTCCTTCTGCTGTTATCTAGCCCACCTCCTCCTGCTGTTATCTAGAACACCTCCTCCTGCTGTTATCTAGCCCACCTCCTTCTGCTGTTGTCTAGAACACCTCCTCCTGCTGTTATCTAGAACACCTCCTCCTGCTGTTATCTAGCCCACCTCCTTCTGCTGTTATCTAGCCCACCTCCTTCTGCTGTTGTCTAGAACACCTCCTCCTGCTGTTATCTAGAACACCTCCTCCTGCTGTTATCTAGCCCACCTCCTTCTGCTGTTATCTAGCCCACCTCCTCCTACTGTTATCTAGAACACCTCCTCCTGCTGTTATCTAGCCCACCTCCTTCTGCTGTTGTCTAGAACACCTCCTCCTGCTGTTATCTAGAACACCTCCTCCTGCTGTTATCTAGCCCACCTCCTTCTGCTGTTATCTAGCCCACCTCCTTCTGCTGTTGTCTAGAACACCTCCTCCTGCTGTTATCTAGAACACCTCCTCCTGCTGTTATCTAGCCCACCTCCTTCTGCTGTTATCTAGCCCACCTCCTCCTGCTGTTATCTAGAACACCTCCTCCTGCTGTTATCTAGCCCACCTCCTTCTGCTGTTATCTAGATCACCTCCTTCTGCTGTTATCTAGCCCACCTCCTCCTGCTGTTATCTAGAACACCTCCTCCTGCTGTTATCTAGCCCACCTCCTTCTGCTGTTATCTAGCCCACCTCCTTCTGCTGTTGTCTAGAACACCTCCTCCTGCTGTTATCTAGAACACCTCCTCCTGCTGTTATCTAGCCCACCTCCTTCTGCTGTTATCTAGCCCACCTCCTCCTGCTGTTATCTAGAACACCTCCTTCTGCTGTTATCTATCCCACCTCCTTCTGCTGTTATCTAGAACACCTCCTCCTGCTGTTATCTATCCCACCTCCTTCTGCTGTTATCTAGCCCATCTCCTCCTGCTGTTATCTAGCCCACCTCCTCCTGCTGTTATCTAGCCCACCTCCTCCTACTGTTATCTAGCCCACCTCCTTCTGCTGTTATCTAGCCCACCTCCTTCTGCTGTTGTCTAGAACACCTCCTCCTGCTGTTATCTAGAACACCTCCTCCTGCTGTTATCTAGCCCACCTCCTTCTGCTGTTATCTAGCCCACCTACTCCTGCTGTTATCTAGAACACCTCCTCCTGCTGTTATCTAGCCCACCTCCTTCTGCTGTTGTCTAGAACACCTCCTCCTGCTGTTATCTAGAACACCTCCTCCTGCTGTTATCTAGCCCACCTCCTTCTGCTGTTATCTAGCCCACCTCCTTCTGCTGTTGTCTAGAACACCTCCTCCTGCTGTTATCTAGAACACCTCCTCCTGCTGTTATCTAGCCCACCTCCTTCTGCTGTTATCTAGCCCACCTCCTCCTGCTGTTATCTAGAACACCTCCTCCTGCTGTTATCTAGCCCACCTCCTTCTGCTGTTGTCTAGAACACCTCCTCCTGCTGTTATCTAGAACACCTCCTCCTGCTGTTATCTAGCCCACCTCCTTCTGCTGTTATCTAGCCCACCTCCTTCTGCTGTTGTCTAGAACACCTCCTCCTGCTGTTATCTAGAACACCTCCTCCTGCTGTTATCTAGCCCACCTCCTTCTGCTGTTATCTAGCCCACCTCCTCCTGCTGTTATCTAGAACACCTCCTCCTGCTGTTATCTAGCCCACCTCCTTCTGCTGTTATCTATCCCACCTCCTTCTGCTGTTATCTAGCCCACCTCCTCCTGCTGTTATCTAGAACACCTCCTCCTGCTGTTATCTAGCCCACCTCCTTCTGCTGTTATCTAGCCCACCTCCTTCTGCTGTTGTCTAGAACACCTCCTCCTGCTGTTATCTAGAACACCTCATCCTGCTGTTATCTAGCCCACCTCCTTCTGCTGTTATCTAGCCCACCTCCTCCTGCTGTTATCTAGAACACCTCCTCCTGCTGTTATCTAGCCCACCTCCTTCTGCTGTTATCTAGATCACCTCCTTCTGCTGTTATCTAGCCCACCTCCTCCTGCTGTTATCTAGAACACCTCCTCCTGCTGTTATCTAGCCCACCTCCTTCTGCTGTTATCTAGCCCACCTCCTTCTGCTGTTATCTAGCCCACCTCCTTCTGCTGTTATCTAGCCCACCTCCTTCTGCTGTTGTCTAGAACACCTCCTCCTGCTGTTATCTAGAACACCTCCTTCTGCTGTTATCTAGCCCACCTCCTTCTGCTGTTATCTAGCCCACCTCCTTCTGCTGTTGTCTAGAACACCTCCTTCTGCTGTTATCTAGCCCACCTCCTTCTGCTGTTATCTAGAACACCTCCTTCTGCTGTTATCTAGCCCACCTCCTTCTGCTGTTATCTAGAACACCTCCTTCTGCTGTTATCTAGCCCACCTCCTTCTGCTGTTATCTATCCCACCTCCTTCTGCTGTTATCTAGAACACCTCCTTCTGCTGTTATCTAGCCCACCTCCTTCTGCTGTTATCTAGCCCACCTCCTTCTGCTGTTATCTAGCCCACCTCCTTCTGCTGTTGTCTAGAACACCTCCTCCTGCTGTTATCTAGAACACCTCCTTCTGCTGTTATCTAGCCCACCTCCTTCTGCTGTTATCTAGCCCACCTCCTTCTGCTGTTATCTAGCCCACCTCCTTCTGCTGTTATCTAGCCCACCTCCTTCTGCTGTTATCTAGCCCACCTCCTTCTGCTGTTGTCTAGAACACCTCCTCCTGCTGTTATCTAGAACACCTCCTTCTGCTGTTATCTAGCCCACCTCCTTCTGCTGTTATCTAGCCCACCTCCTTCTGCTGTTGTCTAGAACACCTCCTCCTGCTGTTATCTAGAACACCTCCTCCTGCTGTTATCTAGCCCACCTCCTTCTGCTGTTATCTAGCCCACCTCCTCCTGCTGTTATCTAGCCCACCTCCTCCTGCTGTTATCTAGAACACCTCCTCCTGCTGTTATCTAGCCCACCTCCTTCTGCTGTTGTCTAGAACACCTCCTCCTGCTGTTATCTAGAACACCTCCTCCTGCTGTTATCTAGCCCACCTCCTTCTGCTGTTATCTAGCCCACCTCCTTCTGCTGTTGTCTAGAACACCTCCTCCTGCTGTTATCTAGAACACCTCCTCCTGCTGTTATCTAGCCCACCTCCTTCTGCTGTTATCTAGCCCACCTCCTCCTGCTGTTATCTAGAACACCTCCTCCTGCTGTTATCTAGCCCACCTCCTTCTGCTGTTGTCTAGAACACCTCCTCCTGCTGTTATCTAGAACACCTCCTCCTGCTGTTATCTAGCCCACCTCCTTCTGCTGTTATCTAGCCCACCTCCTTCTGCTGTTGTCTAGAACACCTCCTCCTGCTGTTATCTAGAACACCTCCTCCTGCTGTTATCTAGCCCACCTCCTTCTGCTGTTATCTAGCCCACCTCCTCCTGCTGTTATCTAGAACACCTCCTCCTGCTGTTATCTAGCCCACCTCCTTCTGCTGTTATCTAGATCACCTCCTCCTGCTGTTATCTAGAACACCTCCTCCTGCTGTTATCTAGCCCACCTCCTTCTGCTGTTATCTAGCCCACCTCCTTCTGCTGTTGTCTAGAACACCTCCTCCTGCTGTTATCTAGAACACCTCCTCCTGCTGTTATCTAGCCCACCTCCTTCTGCTGTTATCTAGCCCACCTCCTCCTGCTGTTATCTAGAACACCTCCTCCTGCTGTTATCTAGCCCACCTCCTTCTGCTGTTATCTAGATCACCTCCTTCTGCTGTTATCTAGCCCACCTCCTCCTGCTGTTATCTAGAACCCCTCCTCCTGCTGTTATCTAGCCCACCTCCTTCTGCTGTTATCTAGCCCACCTCCTTCTGCTGTTATCTAGCCCACCTCCTTCTGCTGTTATCTAGCCCACCTCCTTCTGCTGTTGTCTAGAACACCTCCTCCTGCTGTTATCTAGAACACCTCCTTCTGCTGTTATCTAGCCCACCTCCTTCTGCTGTTATCTAGCCCACCTCCTTCTGCTGTTGTCTAGAACACCTCCTTCTGCTGTTATCTAGCCCACCTCCTTCTGCTGTTATCTAGAACACCTCCTTCTGCTGTTATCTAGCCCACCTCCTTCTGCTGTTATCTAGAACACCTCCTTCTGCTGTTATCTAGCCCACCTCCTTCTGCTGTTATCTATCCCACCTCCTTCTGCTGTTATCTAGAACACCTCCTTCTGCTGTTATCTAGCCCACCTCCTTCTGCTGTTATCTAGCCCACCTCCTTCTGCTGTTATCTAGCCCACCTCCTTCTGCTGTTGTCTAGAACACCTCCTCCTGCTGTTATCTAGAACACCTCCTTCTGCTGTTATCTAGCCCACCTCCTTCTGCTGTTATCTAGCCCACCTCCTTCTGCTGTTATCTAGCCCACCTCCTTCTGCTGTTATCTAGCCCACCTCCTTCTGCTGTTATCTAGCCCACCTCCTTCTGCTGTTGTCTAGAACACCTCCTCCTGCTGTTATCTAGAACACCTCCTTCTGCTGTTATCTAGCCCACCTCCTTCTGCTGTTATCTAGCCCACCTCCTTCTGCTGTTGTCTAGAACACCTCCTCCTGCTGTTATCTAGAACACCTCCTCCTGCTGTTATCTAGCCCACCTCCTTCTGCTGTTATCTAGCCCACCTCCTCCTGCTGTTATCTAGAACACCTCCTCCTGCTGTTATCTAGCCCACCTCCTTCTGCTGTTATCTAGCCCACCTCCTTCGCTGCTGTTGTCTAGAACACCTCCTCCTGCTGTTATCTAGAACACCTCCTCCTGCTGTTATCTAGCCCACCTCCTTCTGCTGTTATCTAGCCCACCTCCTCCTACTGTTATCTAGAACACCTCCTCCTGCTGTTATCTAGCCCACCTCCTTCTGCTGTTGTCTAGAACACCTCCTCCTGCTGTTATCTAGAACACCTCCTCCTGCTGTTTATCTAGCCCACCTCCTTCTGCTGTTATCTAGCCCACCTCCTTCTGCTGTTGTCTAGAACACCTCCTCCTGCTGTTATCTAGAACACCTCCTCCTGCTGTTATCTAGCCCACCTCCTTCTGCTGTTATCTAGCCCACCTCCTCCTGCTGTTATCTAGAACACCTCCTCCTGCTGTTATCTAGCCCACCTCCTTCTGCTGTTATCTAGATCACCTCCTTCTGCTGTTATCTAGCCCACCTCCTCCTGCTGTTATCTAGAACACCTCCTCCTGCTGTTATCTAGCCCACCTCCTTCTGCTGTTATCTAGCCCACCTCCTTCTGCTGTTATCTAGAACACCTCCTCCTGCTGTTATCTAGAACACCTCCTCCTGCTGTTATCTAGCCCACCTCCTTCTGCTGTTATCTAGCCCACCTCCTCCTGCTGTTATCTAGAACACCTCCTCCTGCTGTTATCTAGCCCACCTCCTTCTGCTGTTATCTCCTCCTCCTGCTGTTATCTAGCCCACCTCCTTCTGCTGCTGTTATCTAGCCCACCTCCTTCTGCTGTTATCTAGCCCACCTCCTCCTGCTGTTATCTAGAACACCTCCTCCTGCTGTTATCTAGCCCACCTCCTTCTGCTGTTATCTAGCCCACCTCCTCCTATCTCCTGCTGTTATCTAGCTGCTGTTGTCTAGAACACCTCCTCCTGCTGTTATCTAGAACACCTCCTCCTGCTGTTATCTAGCCCACCTCCTTCTGCTGTTATCTAGCCCACCTCCTTCTGCTCCACCTCCTCCTGCTGTTATCTAGAACACCTCCTCCTGCTGTTATCTAGCCCACCTCCTTCTGCTGTTATCTAGCCCACCTCCTCCTGCTGTTATCTAGAACACCTCCTCCTGCTGTTATCTAGAACACCTCCTCCTGCTGTTATCTAGCCCACCTCCTTCTGCTGTTATCTAGAACACCTCCTCCTGCTGTTATCTAGAGCCCACCTCCTTCTGCTGTTATCTAGCCCACCTCCTTCCTGCTGTTATCTAGCCCACCTCCTCCTGCTGTTATCTAGCCCACCTCCTCCTGCTGTTATCTAGCCCACCTCCTTCTGCTGTTGTCTAGAACACCTCCTCCTGCTGTTATCTAGAACACCTCCTCCTGCTGTTATCTAGCCCACCTCCTTCTGCTGTTATCTAGCCCACCTCCTTCTGCTGTTATCTAGAACACCTCCTTCTGCTGTTATCTAGCCCACCTCCTTCTGCTGTTATCTAGAACACCTCCTTCTGCTGTTATCTAGCCCACCTCCTTCTGCTGTTATCTAGAACACCTCCTCCTGCTGTTATCTAGCCCACCTCCTTCTGCTGTTATCTAGCCCACCTCCTTCTGCTGTTATCTAGCCCACCTCCTTCTGCTGTTATCTATCCCACCTCCTTCTGCTGTTATCTAGCCCACCTCCTTCTGCTGTTATCTAGAACCCACCTCCTTCTGCTGTTATCTAGCCCACCTCCTTCTGCTGTTATCTAGCCCACCTCCTTCTGCTGTTATCTAGCCCACCTCCTTCTGCTGTTATCTAGCCCACCTCCTTCTGCTGTTATCTAGAACACCTCCTTCTGCTGTTATCTAGCCCACCTCCTTCTGCTGTTATCTAGCCCACCTCCTTCTGCTGTTATCTAGCCCACCTCCTTCTGCTGTTATCTAGCCCACCTCCTTCTGCTGTTATCTAGCCCACCTCCTTCTGCTGTTATCTAGCCCACCTCCTTCTGCTGTTATCTAGCCCACCTCCTTCTGCTGTTATCTAGCCCACCTCCTTCTGCTGTTATCTAGCCCACCTCCTTCTGCTGTTATCTAGAACACCTCCTTCTGCTGTTATCTAGAACACCTCCTTCTGCTGTTATCTAGCCCACCTCCTTCTGCTGTTATCTAGCCCACCTCCTTCTGCTGTTATCTAGAACACCTCCTTCTGCTGTTATCTAGCCCACCTCCTTCTGCTGTTATCTAGAACACCTCCTCCTGCTGTTATCTAGAACACCTCCTCCTGCTGTTATCTAGCCCACCTCCTTCTGCTGTTATCTAGCCCACCTCCTTCTGCTGTTGTCTAGAACACCTCCTCCTGCTGTTATCTAGAACACCTCCTCCTGCTGTTATCTAGCCCACCTCCTTCTGCTGTTATCTAGCCCACCTCCTTCTGCTGTTATCTAGAACACCTCCTTCCTGCTGTTATCTAGCCCACCTCCTTCTGCTGTTATCTAGCCCACCTCCTCCTGCTGTTATCTAGAACACCTCCTCCTGCTGTTATCTAGCCCACCTCCTTCTGCTGTTATCTAGCCCACCTCCTTCTGCTGTTGTCTAGAACACCTCCTCCTGCTGTTATCTAGAACACCTCCTCCTGCTGTTATCTAGAACACCTAGCCCACCTCCTTCTGCTGTTATCTAGCCCACCTCCTCCTGCTGTTATCTAGACCACCTCCTCCTGCTGTTATCTAGCCCACCTCCTTCTGCTGTTATCTAGCCCACCTCCTTCTGCTGTTATCTAGCCCACCTCCTCCTGCTGTTATCTAGAACACCTCCTCCTGCTGTTATCTAGCCCACCTCCTTCTGCTGTTATCTAGCCCACCTCCTTCTGCTGTTGTCTAGAACACCTCCTCCTGCTGTTATCTAGAACACCTCCTCCTGCTGTTATCTAGCCCACCTCCTTCTGCTGTTATCTAGCCCACCTCCTCCTGCTGTTATCTAGAACACCTCCTTCTGCTGTTATCTAGCCCACCTCCTTCTGCTGTTATCTAGAACACCTCCTTCTGCTGTTATCTATCCCACCTCCTTCTGCTGTTATCTAGAACACCTCCTTCTGCTGTTATCTATCCCACCTCCTTCTGCTGTTATCTATCCCACCTCCTTCTGCTGTTATCTAGCCCACCTCCTCCTGCTGTTATCTAGCCCACCTCCTCCTGCTGTTATCTAGCCCACCTCCTCCTACTGTTATCTAGCCCTCCTCCTCCAACCTCCTCCTCCTCCACCTCCTCTTACTCCTCCTCCTCAGTTTGTCTCATCACTCGTTCTTGAGGCCTTAACCATCCAGTCTAGAGAGAGAGAGAGAGAGAGAGAGAGAGAGAGAGAGAGAGAGAGAGAGAGAGAGAGAGAGAGAGAGAGAGAGAGAGAGAGAGAGAGAGAGAGAGAGAGAGAGAGAGAGAGAGAGAGAGAGAGAGAGAGAATAACTGTCAGAAATGTCTTTGTAATGGAAGCTGAGCCTGCTGGAGGATCGCTTCAGGACAAGGGGACATCACAGGCCCAGATCAATGCTGTTCTGACGATGTCAAACCAGACAAGGTCAAACCAAGCTTTCTGATTGGATGGAGGTTGAAAGGGCACCTCTCACAGGGAAGGAGAGAGAATGCGAGAACTTGCAGGCTACCTACGATATAAATTAACGAAACATTTTCCAGCACGGAATCGACGGACGTCCGTTGAACTAATGAACGCGGTCTCTGCGAACACAGGAACATTGTTTTAAAGGGGCATACCCCAAAAAAAGGGTCTATCAGATTGAATGTAAACTATTTTCTTCTTTGTTTTAAAGACACTGGGCATTAGCTGTGCATGGTATGTATTCTCTATCAAATTCTAAAAGTTTGAGTTGTATGGGGTGAAATTCTTGATTGGTCACTCACTCTCAGAAACTGGTTAAAAACCGACTGCCATGTCACGTCCTGTTTTCAACACTGGTAATTGGATGAGTTGCACACGTTGACAAGCTTTAAAAAAATAAAAACCTACTGCTGCAGAGAAGTCACTGTCAATTTCCTGGCAAAACACTGACACAACATTCAAGCATTGCAAGCCCCATAGCCCACTTATTCAAGGGAGCTGGAAATAGCCCAATCGGGACCGGTCAGAAACCAGATGGTGCCTGCTAGTCCTCCCACCCTCTACTCTCTGTGTTTCATTGCTTCGACCCTCGTACACCATTTTGGAATCCGTCCACTCAAACCGAGTTTGGTTTTGGACTGACATCAGTTCAAAGGTCAGTGTGGAGAACATCAGACGTGGTCTTCACATACAGAGGGGGGAGAACATGGCCTTGGAAGACCTGCTTTTAATGAGATACCCAAAGACAAGCTGCAGAAGACTGAATAACTACAAAAGGGGTAGGATTATTTCACAATCAATTCCACAACAATAACATGTTACATTTAAGTTAGGGATTCAAATTCAATGAATGTGTTGAAATTGAAAATGACACAGGGCAAACTATTACACTCTCAAAAAACCTGCTGTTAATTTGACTGTAATAGAGGTGTAGCTATCAATCGTAGTTAAACAAACTTGAGCCCTTCTCTCATTGTCCTAAATTACTATGTTCCATCTCTACAATTTAAGAATATTTGATGCGTGTGTAATCAGGACCCTGTTTTTAATAGGGCCTGTAATGAGAGTCCAGTCACGTCGCGAGACAGAGCTGACGATCATTCCCACGGAAACCAAATGAGTTGTCGCCGATTCTGAAAACATTTTTGTATTGTTCCTTAATTGAGTTCATTTTCCCTGGAAAGTGGCTAGAGGCAGACTCAGGCTTACCAGTTACAGTACAAGCGGCAGCCTTCACAGTGCACTACCCTATAGGGCTCTGGTCAAAAGTAGAGCACTACCCCATAGGGCTCTGGTCAAAAGTAGTGCACTTTCATAGGGAATAGGGTTATGTTTGGGACACACAACCCAACATAACTGTGTGTGGATTCTGCTGTGGAGTTTTAATGTCTGGAACAACTTGTCATTAACCAAACAGTAGCGTTCCGCACTTCCTTTGAAACGCGGCACGGTGTGACGCGGGAAGCTTCTTTCAAATGGCTGCAATTATACAGGATCGCTGCTTAACTCCAACTGTCCCCTCCCAAAGAAGAATTTATGGGTCTGCAATGGAGAGAAAAAGTGAGAGAGAGGAGGAGAATAGGAGGAGGGGGAGAGAGAGAGAATGGGATGAGAAGGAGAGAGAGAGAGAGAGAGAGAGAGAGAGAGAGAGAGAGAGAGAGAGAGAGAGAGAGAGAGAGAGAGAGAGAGAGAGAGAGAGAGAGAGAGAGAGAGAGAGAGAGAGAGAGAGAGAGAGAGAGAGAGAGAGAGAGAGAGAGAGAGAGAGAGAGAGAGAATGGGATGAGGAGAAAGGAGAGCGAGAGAGAACAAAAGTTTTCAGGGCCTAATATTTCTAAGCCACACCCAATTAATTCACAATTTGCTTTAATGAGTTTCATTTCACAGTCTACTGGTCAGTCCCCCGTCTCTTCACTGAGAGCTGAACGTACAGCTCCCAGAAGCTGGAAAAACATATATGGCATCTTCTCACTAGAGATTCAAAAACAAAGAGATTGTGTACAGCACTGTGATTGGATGTGATGAGAGCAGCACTGTGATTGGATGTGATGAGAGCAGCACTGTGATTGGATGTGATGAGAGCAGCCCTGTGATTGGATGTGATGAGAGCAGCCCTGTGATTGGATGTGATGAGACCAGCCCTGTGATTGGATGTGATGAGAGCAGCCCTGTGATTGGATGTGATGAGAGCAGCGCTGTGATTGGATGTGATGAGAGCAGTTCTGTGATTGGATGTGATGAGAGCAGCCCTGTGATTGGATGTGATGAGAGCAGCCCTGTGATTGGATGTGATGAGAGCAGTGCTGTGATTGGATGTGATGAGAGCAGTGCTGTGATTGGATGTGATGAGAGCAGCGCTGTGATTGGATGTGATGAGAGCAGTTCTGTGATTGGATGTGATGAGAGCAGTGCTGTGATTGGATGTGATGAGAGCAGTGCTGTGATTGGATGTGATGAGAGCAGCGCTGTGATTGGATGTGATGAGAGCAGCCCTGTGATTGGATGTGATGAGAGCAGCCCTGTGACTGGATGTGATGAGAGCAGTGCTGTGATTGGATGTGATGAGAGCAGTGCTGTGATTGGATGTGATGAGAGCAGCCCTGTGATTGGATGTGATGAGAGCAGTGCTGTGATTGGATGTGATGAGAGCAGCGCTGTGATTGGATGTGATGAGAGGAGCCCTGTGATTGGATGTGATGAGAGCAGCCCTGTGATTGGATGTGATGAGAGCAGTGCTGTGATTGGATGTGATGAGAGCAGCCCTGTGATTGGATGTGATGAGAGCAGTATGATCATAATTCTCATTGTAGGCTCGTCACCTCATCTTCCTGTGGAATCTGTTTTCTAAGGAATGTTCTCTTTCTAATACTAATGTGTTGTGAAGCTCAGGTGTGTGTGTGTTTGTACGTGCGTGTTTCTTCATGTTCGTGTGTGTGTGTGTGTGTGTCCACATAGATGTGTGTGCAGCTCAGTAGTTGTAGAATGTGTTCCTCGCTCCCTGCTGCTGTGGCTGACTGGACTCTATCTGAGAAGGCTATAATGACTAGCATTGTGCTGCAGATTGAAATATCTCTCCTGCTCTCCGGATGACAAATTAAAATTCAGTCAAGCATTGATTCTGTTATTATAATGGTCCTAAGGGAAATGCACTTTTCGACAGACAGAGATTGCGTTTAATTGAGTGGCATATTGATAGGGAATATTAATACCAGTGGTTTCTAGTTAATGCAGTAGAGCAGTGTATTTCTCTGTCTGACGGATTAGGACATAATACATAGGTAGATTAGCCGGAATATGTAGATTACAGTAGATTAGCAGTGATGTCACAGTGCTGTAAAAGGTCAAGGGTATTAGGTCTTCCCAAAGGGAGGGTAAAGAGTCATTGCACGTCGCCGACACTTAGGGAGACAAATCTACATGCTGTCCCTTCTGGCCCTGTGATTGGATGTGATGAGAGCAGCCCTGTGATTGGATGTGATGAGAGCAGTGCTGTGATTGGATGTGATGAGAGCAGCCCTGTGATTGGATGTGATGAGAGCAGTATGATCATAATTCTCATTGTAGGCTCGTCACCTCATCTTCCTGTGGAATCTGTTTTCTAAGGAATGTTCTCTTTCTAATACTAATGTGTTGTGAAGCTCAGGTGTGTGTGTGTTTTTTGGCCACGTCTGACACCCTATTCCTCAGAGACGGTATTCCCTTCTGGCCACGTCTGGCACCCTATTCCTCAGAGACGGTAGTCCCTTCTGGCCACGTCTGACACCCTATTCCTCAGAGACGGTAGTCCCTTCTGGCCACGTCTGACACCCTATTCCTCAGAGACGGTAGTCCCTTCTGGCCACGTCTGACACCCTATTCCTCAGAGACGGTAGTCCCTTCTGGCCACGTCTGACACCCTATTCCTCAGAGACGGTAGTCCCTTCTGGCCACGTCTGGCACCCTATTCCCCAGAGAAGGTTGTTTACTAACGTAGTAGCAGAGAATGAATGTGCATCCCAAATGGCACCCTATTTCCTACATAGTGCACTACTTTTGACCAGAGCCCTATGGCACCCTATTCCTTATATAGTGCACTACTTTAGACCAGGGCCCAATAGAGCCCTATTCCCTACATAGTGCACTACTTCAGACCAGGGTCCTATAGAGCCCTATTCCCTATGTAGTGCACTACTTTAGACCAGGGCCCTATGGCACCCTATTCCCTCTATATCGTTCCCAGATGGCGTAGCCATTGTCTTGTCCCGTGTAAATATCGTTTTTATTATCTTTTTATATATTTTCTTCACATATCTTTTTATATATGCTCTCTAAAATTCACCTTCAAAACTCTCTCCTGCAACCTGCCTCACCCAATGTGGTGCGGATCAGTATCTTTTGTTGTTTGTTTTTTTCGAATGCGGAGTCGCCCAACAAATGCTAGCTAACTTCACTAGCCAACGTTAGTATTTAGTTTACTATTGCTACCGAGCATCAGCTAACCTTTAGCTCGGAAAAGCTCTCGCCATTCGTATAACTCGACTCAAACCAGAGCTTACCGGACATATTTTAATTATTTTTTTTCTCTCCGTATCCCCGGATTCCTACCGCAAGTTGGACATTTTTCAACTGCATCCTGCAGCTAGCTAGCTGCTACCCGAGTGCCTATTGGCTAACGTCGGTCCCGGAGAAATGCACCAATTAGCCTGAAGCTAGCCTGTGCTTGACCCATCTCCCGGCTGGCTGAAGATTCCCATCAGCCACTCCTGGTCTACAACACCTATCCGGACCCGTTTTTACTGCCGGGCCATCACGGGTGGACTACCGACATTATCTGCCCGAGGGGGGTATTCAACCGGCCCTCCGTTGCGACGTCACCTGAACTCCCATCAGCTAACCTCGGCCTGCTAACCGTTAGCTGTCTAGAGCATATCGGCTGCTAGCTACAGTGAGGGAAAAAAGTATTTGATCCCCTGCTGATTTTGTACGTTTGCCCACTGACAAAGAAATTATCAGTCTATAATTTTAATGGTAGGTGTATTTGAACAGTGAGAGACAGAATAACAACCAAAAAATCCAGAAAAACGCATGTGAACATTTTTAAAAATTGATTTCCGTTTTAATGAGGGAAATAAGTATTTGACCCCCTCTCAATCAGAAAGATTTCTGGCTCCCAGGTGTCTTATATACAGGTAACGAGCTGAGATTAGGAGCACACTCTTAAAGGGAGTGCTCCTAAACTCAGTTTGTTACCTGTATAAAAGACACCTGTCCACAGAAGCAATCAATCAATCAGATTCCAAACTCTCCACCATGGCCAAGACCAAAGAGCTCTCCAAGGATGTCAGGGACAAGATTGTAGACCTACACAAGGCTGGAATGGGCTACAAGACCATCGCCAAGCAGCTTGGTGAGAAGGTGACAACAGTTGGTGCGATTATTCGCAAATGGAAGAAACACAAAAGAACAGTCAATCTCCCTCGGCCTGTGGCTCCATGCAAGATCTCACCTCGTGGAGTTGCAATGATCATGAGAACGGTAAGGAATCAGCCCAGAACTACACGGGAGGATCTTGTCAATGATCTCAAGGCAGCTGGGACCATAGTCACCAAGAAAACAATTGGTAACCCACTACACCGTGAAGGACTGAAATCCTGGGTCCCCCTGCTCAAGAAAGCACATACAGTGGGGCAAAAAAGTATTTAGTCAGCCACCAATTGTGCAAGTTCTCTCACTTAAAAAGATGAGAGAGGCCTGTAATTTTCATCATAGGTACACTTCAACTATGACAGACGAAATGAGAAAAAGAAATCCAGAAAATCACATTGTAGGATTTTTAATTTATTTATTTGCAAATTATGGTGGAAAATAAGTATTTGGTCAATAACAAAAGTTTATCTCAATACTTTGTTATATACCCTTTGTTGGCAATGACAGAGGTCAAACGTTTTCTGTAAGTCTTCACAAGGTTTTCACACACTGTGGCCCATTCCTCCATGCAGATCTCCTCTAGAGCAGTGATGTTTTGGGGCTGTCGCTGGGCAACACGGACTTTCAACTCCCTCCAAAGATTTCCTATGGGGTTGAGATCTGGAGACTGGCTAGGCCACTCCAGGACCTTGAAATGCTTCTTACGAAGCCACTCCTTCGTTGCCCGGGCGATGTGTTTGGGATCATTGTCATGCTGAAAGACCCAGCCACGTTTCATCTTCAATGCCCTTGCTGATGGAAGGAGGTTTTCACTCAAAATCTCACGATACATGGCCCCATTCATTCTTTCCTTTACACGGATCAGTCGTCCTGGTCCCTTTGCAGAAAAACAGCCCCAAAGCATGATGTTTCCACCCCCATGCTTCACAGTAGGTATGGTGTTCTTTGGATGCAACTCAGCATTCTTTGTCCTCCAAACACGACGAGTTGAGTTTTTACCAAAAAGTTCTATTTTGGTTTCATCTGACCATATGACATTCTCCCAATCCTCATCTGGATCATCCAAATGCTCTCTAACAAACTTCAGACGGACCTGAACATGTACTGGCTTAAGCAGGGGGACACGTCTGGCACTGCAGGATTTGAGTCCCTGGCGGCGTAGTGTGTTACTGATGGTAGGCTTTGTTACTTTGGTCCCAGCTCTCTGCAGGTCAGTCACTAGGTCCCCCCGTGTGGTTCTGGGATTTTTGCTCACCGTTCTTGTGATCATTTTGACCCCACGGGTGAGATCTTGCGTGGAGCCCCAGATTGAGGAAGATTATCAGTGGTCTTGTATGTCTTCCATTTCCTAATAATTGCTCCCACAGTTGATTTCTTCAAACCAAGCTGCTTACCTATTGCAGATTCAGTCTTCCCAACCTGGTGCAGGTCTACAATTTTGTTTCTGGTGTCCTTTGACAGCTCTTTGGTCTTGGCCATAGTGGAGTTTGGAGTGTGACTGTTTGAGGTTGTGGACAGGTGTCTTTTATACTGATAACAAGTTCAAACAGGTGCCATTAATACAGGTAACGAGTGGAGGACAGAGGAGCCTCTTAAAGAAGAAGTTACAGGTCTGTGAGGGCCAGAAATCTTGCTTGTTTGTATGTGACCAAATACTTATTTTCCACCATAATTTGCAAATAAATTCATAAACAATCCTACAATGTGATTTTCTGGATTTCTTTTCCTCATTTTGTCTGTCATAGTTGAAGTGTACCTATGATGAAAATTACAGGCCTCTCTCATCTTTTTAAGTGAGAGAACTTGCACAATTGGTGGCTGACTAAATACTTTTTTGCCCCACTGTATACATGCCCGTCTGAAGTTTGCCAATGAACATCTGAATGACTCAGAGGACAACTGGGTGAAAGTGTTGTGGTCAGATGAGACCAAAATGGAGCTCTTTGGCATCAACTCAACTCGCCGTGTTTGGAGGAGGAGGAATGCTGCCCATGACCCCAAGAACACCAGCCCCACTGTCAAACATGGAGGTGGAAACATTATGCTTTGGGGGTGTTTTTCTGCTAAGGGGACAGGACAACTTCACCGCATCAAAGGGACGATGGACGGGGCCATGTACCGTCAAATCTGGGGTGAGAACCTCCTTCCCTCAGCCAGGGCATTGAAAATGGGTCGTGGATGGGTATTCCAGCATGACAATGACCCAAAACACACGGCCAAGGCAACAAAGGAGTTGCTCAAGAAGAAGCACATTAAGGTCCTGGAGTGGCCTAGCCAGTCTCCAGACCTTAATCCCATAGAAAATCTGTGGAGGGAGCTGAAGGTTTGTTGCCAAACATCAGCCTCGAAACCTTAATGACTTATAAAAGATTTGCAAAGAGGAGTGGGACAAAATCCCTCCTGAGATGTGTGCAAACCTGGTGGCCAAGTACAAGAAAAGTCTGACCTCTGTGATTGCCAACAAGGATTTTGCCACCAAGTACTAAGTCATGTTTTGCAGAGGGGTCAAATACTTATTTCCCTCATTAAAATGCAATTCCATTTTTCAAATCAATTTATAACATTTTTCACATGCGTTTTTCTGAATTTTTTTGTTGTCACTCTGTCTCTCACTGTTCAAATAAACCTACCATTAAATGTATAGACTGATAATTTCTTTGTCAGTGGGCAAACATACAAAATCAGCAGGGGATCAAATACTTTTTTCCCTCACTGTAAACAGGTCCATCGGACAATATCTTGGGCCACTATTACATATTTTTGCCAATTGGCCTGGTCCCCTTCACCACATGGAACCCCACTAACCCATCACGACTGGTCTACCGACGGAAGCGCACGAGGAGGCTATAAACAGACTTCCTCCGTCTTTGTTAGGCGGCCTGCTAGCCTTTGCTAGCTGTCTGAACCGCCGTGTCCCCAACCAGCCTCTCTACTAACTGAACCCTTATGATCACTCGGCTAAGCATGCCTCTCCTCAATGTCAATATGCCTTGTCCATTGCTGTTCTGGTTAGTGTTTATTGCCTTATTTCACTGTAGAGCCTCTAGTCCTGCTCAATGTGCCTTATCCAACCCTTCAGTTCCACTTCCCACACATGCGATGACATCACCTGGTTTAAATGTTTCTAGAGACAATATCTCTTTCATCACCACCCAATGCCTCGGTTTACCTCCACTGTATTCACGTCCTACCATACCTTAGTCTGTACATTATGCCTTTAATCTATTTTATCGCCCCCTGAAACCTGTTCTTTTTACTCTCGGTTCAGAACGTCCTAGACGACCAGTCATTATAGCCTTTAGCCGTATCCTTATCCTACTCCTCCTCTGTTCCTCTGGTGATACAGAGGTTAATCCAGGCCCTGCAGTGCCTAGCTCCACTCCTATTCCCCAGGCGCTCTCATTTGTTGATTTCTGCAACCGTAAAAGCCTTGGTTTTATTCATGTCAACATTAGAAGCCTCCTCTCTAAGTTTGTTTTATTCACTGCCCTAGCACACTCTGCCAACCCGGATGTCCTAGCCGTGTCTGAATCCTGGCTTAGGAAGACCACCAATAACGCTGAAATTTCCATCCCTAACTACAACATTTTCAGACAAGATAGAACGACCAAAGGTGGGGCGGTGTTGCTATCTACTGCAGAGATAGACTGCAGAGTTCTCTCTTACTATCCAGGTCTGTACACAAACTATTTGAACTTTTACTTTTAAAAATCCGCCTTTCTAGAAACAAGTCTCTCACTGTTGCCGCTTGCTATAGACCACCCTCTGCCCCCAGCTGTGCCCTGGACACCATATTAGAACTGATTGCCCCCCATCTATCTTCAGAGTTCGTGCTGCTAGGTGACCTAAACTGGAACATGCTATACACCCCGGCCATCCTACAATCTAAGCTTGATGCCCTAAACCTCACACAAATCATAATTGAACCTACTAGGTACAATCCCAAAGCCGTAAACACGGGCACCCTCATAGATGTCATCTTAACTAACTCCAAATACACCCCTGCTGTTTTCAACCAAGATCTCAGCGATCACTGCCTCATTGCCATCCGTAATGGGTTTGCGGTCAAACGATCTCCCCTCATTACTGTTAAACGTTCCCTAAAACACTTCAGCGAGCAAGCCTTTCTAATCGACCTGGCCCGGGTATCCTGTCAGAAAAATAACCTCTCACTCAACGTCAACAAAACAAAGGAGATGATCGTGGACTTCAAGAAACAGGAGAGGGAGCACCCCCCTATCCACATCGACGGGACAGTAGTGGAGAAGGTGGAAAGTTTTAAGTTCCTCGGCGTACCCATCACGGACAAACTGAAATGGTCCACCCACACAGACAACGTGGTGAAGAAGGTGCAACAGCGGCTGAAGAAATTTGGCTTGTCACCAAAATCACTCACAAACTTCTACAGATGCACAATCGAGAGCATCCTGTCGGGCTGTATCATCGCCTGGTACGGCAACTGCTCCGCCCACAACCGTAAGGCTCTCCAGGGGGTAGTGAGGACTGCACAACGCATCACCGGGGGTAAACTACCTGACCTTCAGGACACCTACACCACCCGATGTCACAGGAAGGCCCAAAAATATCATCAAGGACAACAACCACCCGAGCCACTGCCTGTTCACCCCGCTATCATCCAGAAGGCGAGGTCAGTACAGGTGCATCAAAGCTGGGACCGAGAGACTGAAAAACAGCTTCTACCTCAAGGCCATCAGACTGTTAAACAGCCATCACTAACATTGAGTGGCTGCTGCCAACATACTGACTTAAATCTCCAGCCACTTTAAACATAGGAATTGGATGTAACAATGTATCACTAGCCACTTTAAACAATTTTGTATATAATGTTTACATATCCGACATTACTCATATCAAATGTATACACTGTACTCTAAACCATCTACTGAATCTTGCCTATGCCGTTCGACCATCGACTCAAATCTCTAGCCACTTCAATAATTATAATTGGATGAAATAAATGTATCACTAGCCACTTTAAACGATGCCATTTATATAATGTTTACATATCCTACATTACTCATCTCATATGTATATACTGTACTCCATACCATCTACTGCATCTTGCCTACGCCGGTCAGCCATCGCTCATCCATATATTTATATGTACATACTCGTATTCATTCCTTTACTCTTGTGTGTGTATAAGGTAGTTGTTGGTGAATTTGTTAGATTACTTGTTAGATTCTACTGCACGGTCGGAACTAGAAGCACAAGCATTTCGCTACACTCGCATTAACATCTGCTAACCATGTGTATGTGACAAATAAATATTTGATTAGATTTGTTTTTAATTTGCTGGCCATCCTCATCAAAACCTGGTGTGGGACAACACACACTCCGCAGACATACTTTTAGCTCCACAGACAAATGATTAGACTGTGATTTAAATACTTTGATGTCTCACAACTTCCTCCAGCTAAATCAAGACAAGAGCGAGGTACTTATTGTTGCAGCCAAAAGCATAGAGAGAGAGAATCTGGCTGTACATTTTAATTTACGGGCAATAAAGATAAAACACCAGATAAAATACCTAGGTTTTTAATTTTAGATTCTGAACTCAATTTCTAATGACATTTTAGGACTGTGACCAAAATAGCTTTTTACCATCTGGAAGGAACATGGCAATGTTCTCTCTCAGACTGATACAGAGAGACTCATCCATGATTTTATTACAAGCAGGGCTTGACTACTGTAATGCTCTCCTGTCTGGTCAACTCAAGAAAGCCATTGGTCAACTACAAAACATACGGGTATTGAACAAGACCAGATTCGAGAGCACACATTACACCGGTTTTAAGGTCTCTGCACTGGCTGCCTGTGAGGTTTAGAATTCATTTTAAGATTCATCAAACCAAGATTGTGCACCCCCAATACATTTCAGACATGTTACGTACCCAGTAGGTCCCTCAGGAATTCTGGCACTGGCCTTTTAACTATCCTAAAGTCTTGGACCAAGAGGCATGGAGAGGCAGCCTTTAGTTATTATGCCCCCAGCCTCTGGAACAACCTGCCAGAGAACCTGAGGGGGACCAAGAGGCATGGAGAGGCAGCCTTTAGTTATTATGTCCCCAGCCTCTGGAATAGCCTGCCGGAGAACCTGAGGGGGACCAAGAGGCATGGAGAGGCAGCCTTTAGTTACTATGTCCCCAGCCTCTGGAATAGCCTGCCGGAGAACCTGAGGGGGGGCCGAAACAGTGTACATGTTTGTAAGACGTTTGATTCTAAACAAATATTTTCCATTTTCATTTCAGATAAATGTCTCTGCTGCTATTTTGCCTATGCTGAGTGAAGAACAGGTTCCGTCTGCTTCCTCCAGACACTGGGAGAGAAATTCACCTTTCAGCAGGACAATAACTCAAACCACAAGGTCAAATGTACACTGGAGTTGGTTACCAAGACGATGTTGAATGTTCCAATGTTGAGTGGTCTAGTTACAGTTTTGACTTAAATCGGCTTGAAAATCTACGATGACACTTGAAAATGCCTGTCTAGCAACCATCAACAACCAACGTTAAAGAGCTTGAAGAATTTTAAAGTAAGTATAACGGGCAAATATTTAACAGTCTATGTGTGCAAAGCGCTTAGAGACTTATCCAGAAAGACTCACAGCTGTAATCGCTGCCGTAGGTGATTCTAACATGTATTGACTCGGGGGGGGGTCGATTACTTATCTAATCAAGATATATTAGTGTTTAATTTTCCATAAACTTTAAGAAAATATTATATAATTGTTCTTCCACTTAAAATATTACAGAGAATGTTGTTCAGAGTGTCTGAAGATACTGTTGTTAGTGCCAGCGTCTCAAATGGCACCCTACTCCCAAAGGCCATAGGCAAAGAAGTACACGACTATATAGGGGCATAGAATTATATTTGGGACGCACACACCGCACTCTCAAGAACTTCGTGCTTCACTCTCAAGAACTTCTTGGAAAGTCCTCTTGGAAAGATGCCACTTTTCCATTGGCTGCCCTGTCCTCCCTGTTGACCGCTGAGTGATAGATGTCACCCTGTGAGCCAGTCTAATCCTGGACTCCATTTGGTGCTGTGTGTCACACTGATCCTGTGTGGCAGGCTGGCAGGCTGGCAGCCAGACTTTGTCTCCTCTGCCTGATAGTCTCTGTCTGGTCTGGTACAGGCCACAATGTCCTTCCTGTAAACTAGTCTTTGTCTTATCTGGTACATTTCACAATGTCCTTCCTGTAAACTAGTCTTTGTCTGTCTGGTACATTTCACAATGTCCTTCCTATAAACTAGTCTTTGTCTTATCTGGTACATTTCACAATGTCCTTCCTGTAAACTAGTCTTTGTCTTATCTGGTACAATTCACAATGTCCTTCCTGTGACTGTACAGTACAGAGAAGAGTAAAACAAAGTAAGCAGCCTTGTCCGAGCCAGCACGGCCCGTAGGACACTAGTCTATCTCCTGTTTCTGTAGTGAGACAGCTTGGTGTACAGGACACCCTCTGGACAGGACACTAGTCTATCTCTTGTTTCTGTAGCGAGACAGCTTGGTGTACAGGACACCCTCTGGACAGGACACTAGTCTATCTCCTGTTTCTGTAGTGAGACAGCTTGGTGTACAGGACACCCTCTGGACAGGACACTAGTCTATCTCCTGTTTCTGTAGTGAGACAGCTTGATGTACAGTAAAACCCCTGGACAGGACACTAGTCTATCTCCTGTTTCTGTAGTGAGACAGCTTGATGTACAGTAAAACCCCTGGACAGGACACTAGTCTATCTCTTGTTTCTGTAGTGAGACAGCTTGATGTACCAGTACACCCCCTGGACAGGACACCAGTCTATCTCCTGTTTCTGTAGTGAGACAGCTTGATGTACAGTACACCCCCTGGACAGGACACTAGTCTATCTCCTGTTTCTGTAGTGAGACAGCTTGATGTACAGTACACCCCCTGGACAGGAAACTAATCTGTCTCCTGTTTCTGTAGTGAGACAGCTTGATGTACAGTACACCCCCTGGACAGGACACTAGTCTATCTCCTGTTTCTGTAGTGAGACAGCTTGATGTACAGTACACCCCCTGGACAGGAAACTAGTCTGTCTCCTGTTTCTGTAGTGAGACAGCTTGATGTACCAGTACACCCCCTGGACAGGACACTAGTCTATCTCCTGTTTCTGTAGTGAGACAGCTTGATGTACAGTACACCCCGTGGACAGGACACTAGTCTATCTCCTGTTTCTGTAGTGAGACAGCTTGATGTACAGGACACCCCCTGGACAGGAAACTAATCTGTCTCCTGTTTCTGTAGTGAGACAGCTTGATGTACAGTACACCCCCTGGACAGGACACTAGTCTATCTCCTGTTTCTGTAGTGAGACAGCTTAGACCATCTGGCTCTAAGGATCATTACTAGCAAACACTGGAGAAGCGATCCAACTGGATGGTTGTCCATTACACAGCAGACTAACAGCAAATTCCCTCCAGATAACCAACAATCTCCTTCTGCTTTACATTCTCCCAATTCCTCCACTCTTCTCCCATTTCCTAAATCCCTGTCCATCACAGCTGTTTGAGTAGTTTCTAGATTCTCTGAAAAATTTTATGTCCCAAATGGCACCCTATTCCCTATATGACACACTACTTTTGACCAGACAATCAAACGTACTGCGCTATATAGGGAATAGGGTGCCGTTTGGGATGCACACATTGTTGAAGAACTAAGAACTTTCTGCATCTCCTGTCTTAAATATTCATGTTAGTTTAAAGGCCAGGAAGGCTTCCCTCTACAGAGTCTCTGAGGAAGAGAAGAGGTGTATCTGGTCTCCAGTGGGAAGAGGGAGGCTCTCTCTGTCTCTCTTTGCCTCTCTCTCCCTTTCTCTCTCTCTCTCTCTCTCTCTCTCTCTCTGTCTCTCTTTGCCTCTCTCTGCCTCTCTCTCTCTCTCTCTCTGCCTCTCTCTGTCTCTCTTTGCCTCTCTCTCCTTTTCTCTCTCTCTCTCTCTCTCTCTCTCTCTCTCTCTCTCTCTCTCTGTCTCTCTTTGCCTCTCTCTCTCTCTCTCTCTCTCTCTCTCTCTCTCTCTCTCTCTCTCTCTCTCTCTCTCTCTCTCTCTCTCTCTCTCTCTCTCTCTCTCTCTCTCTCTCTCTCTCTCTCTCTCTCTCTCTCTCTCTCTCTCTCTCTCTCTCTCTCTCTCTCTCTTTTTTTCCCTCTCTCTCTGAGGAAGAGAAGGGTATATCTGGTCTCCAGTGGGAAGAGGGATTCTCTCTCTCTTTTCTTCTTTGTCTCTCTCTCCCTTTGTCTCTCTCTCACAGCAACAATACCCAAGTGCCTCATTGTGACCAATGTGACCAAACACACACCTCCTCTCTCACATCCTCCTCCTCTTCCTCCTCTTCCTCCACACTCCCTCCTCTATCACATCCTCCTCCTCTTCCTCCTCTTCCTCCACACTCCCTCCTTTCTCACCTCCTCCTCCTCCTCCTCCTCCTCCTCCACACTCCCTCCTCTCTCACATCCTCCTCCTCCACACTCCCTCCTCTCTCACATCCTCCTCCTCCTCTTCCTCCTCCTCTTCCTCCACACTCCCTCCTCTCTCACATCCTCCTCCTCCTCCTCCTCCTCCTCCTCCTCTTCCTCCTCCTCTTCCTCCACACTCCCTCCTCTCTCACATCCTCCTCCTCCTCCTCCTCCTCCTCCTCCTCCTCCTCCTCCTCCTCCTCCTCCTCCTCCTCCTCCTCCTCCTCCTCCTCGTCCCCAGCCTCCCTTTGTCCTCCTCCTCTTTAACCCTCCTCTGTTCCTTCTTTTTCCCTCCATCTGCTACAACACCCCCCCGGCCTCATCTCTTCTCGGGCAGAGTTAAGCAGAGTTAGGGCTTGTTAACATGAGAAAGTTTCCTAAGGTGTGTTTGTCTGTTGTGAGTTTGTCTGTCCTTAAGGCATAGATAACTCACAGCAGAGACAGCCTAAGCTGTGTTTACCTAGGGATTTGTGACAGATTTACATTAGGCCAAAGCAAACACATACACACACTGAAGAATACGGACACACCAGAACGAACACACACACACACACACACACACACACTGAAGAATACGGACACACCAGAACGAACACACACACACACACACACACACACACACACTGAAGAATACGAACACACCAGAACGAACACACACACACACACTGAAGAATACGGACACACCAGAACGAACACACACACACACACTGAAGAATACGGACACACCAGAACGAACACACACACACACACACACACACACTGAAGAATACAAACACACCAGAACAAACACACACACACACACACACACACACACACACTGAAGAATACGAACACACCAGAACGAACACACACACACACACACACACACACACACTGAAGAATACGGACACACCAGAACGAACACACACACACACACACACACACACACTGAAGAATACGGACACACCAGAACGAACACACACACACACACACACACACTGAAGAATACAAACACACCAGAACAGACACACACACACACACACACACACACACACACACACACACACACTGAAGAATACGAACACACCAGAGCAGACACACACACACACACACACACACACACACACACACACACACACACACACACACACACACACACACACACACACACACACACACACACACACTGAAGAATCTGAACACACCAGAGCAGACACACACACACACACTGAAGAATACGGACACACCAGAATCAGACACACACCCACCCACACACCCACCCACACACACACACACACACACACACACACACACACACACACACACACACACACACACACACACACACACACACACACACACACACACACACTGAAGAATACGGACACACCAGAACGAACACACACACACACACACACACACTGAAGAATACGAACACACCAGAACGAACACACACGAACAGGAACGGAAAACACACACACGCCGTCATTAGTAATATGACTTCTCTTTTAGTCTGTTTGGGATCTTTACTGAGACTATTCTATACTACATTACTGTGAATATATCTTCACTATAGATATTATCCAAGTCATTACTGTGAATATATCTTCAGGATAGATATTATCCATGTCATTACTGTGAATATATCTTCAGGATAGATATTATCCAAGTCATTAGAGTGAATATATCTTCAGGATAGATATTATCCAAGTCATTAGTGTGAATATATCTTCAGGATAGATATTATCCATGTCATTAGAGTGAATATATCTTCAGGATAGATATTATCCAAGTCATTAGAGTGAATATATCTTCAGGATAGATATTATCCAAGTCATTAGTGTGAATATATCTTCAGGATAGATATTATCCAAGTCATTAGAGTGAATATATCTTCACTATAGATATTATCCAAGTCATTACTGTGAATATATCTTCAGGATAGATATTATCCATGTCATTAGAGTGAATATATCTTCACTATAGATATTATCCAAGTCATTAGTGTGATTATATCTTCAGGATAGATATTATCCATGTCATTACTGTGAATATATCTTCAGGATAGATATTATCCATGTCATTAGAGTGAATATATCTTCACTATAGATATTATCCAAGTCATTAGTGTGATTATATCTTCAGGATAGATATTATCCATGTCATTACTGTGAATATATCTTCAGGATAGATATTATCCATGTCATTACTGTGAATATATCTTCAGGATAGATATTATCCATGTCATTAGAGTGAATATATCTTCAGGATAGATATTATCCAAGTCATTACTGTGAATATATCTTCAGGATAGATATTATCCATGTCATTACTGTGAATATATCTTCAGGATAGATATTATCCAAGTCATTACTGTGAATATATCTTCAGGATAGATATTATCCAAGTCATTAGTGTGAATATATCTTCAGGATAGATATTATCCATGTCATTAGTGTGAATATATCTTCACGATAGATATTATCCAAGTCATTAGTGTGAATATATCTTCAGGATAGATATTATCCATGTCATTACTGTGAATATATCTTCAGGATAGATATTATCCAAGTCATTAGAGTGAATATATCTTCAGGATAGATATTATCCAAGTCATTAGAGTGAATATATCTTCACTATAGATATTATCCAAGTCATTAGTGTGAATATATCTTCAGGATAGATATTATCCAAGTCATTAGTGTGAATATATCTTCAGGATAGATATTATCCATGTCATTAGTGTGAATATATCTTGAGGATAGATATTATCCATGTCATTAGTGTGAATATATCTTCAGGATAGATATTATCCAAGTCATTAGTGTGAATATATCTTCAGGATAGATATTATCCATGTCATTAGTGTGAATATATCTTGAGGATAGATATTATCCAAGTCATTAGTGTGAATATATCTTCAGGATAGATATTATCCAAGTCATTACTGTGAATATATCTTCAGGATAGATATTATCCAAGTCATTAGTGTGAATATATCTTCAGGATGGATATTATCCAAGTCATTAGAGTGAATATATCTTCACGATAGATATTATCCAAGTCATTAGTGTGAATATATCTTCAGGATAGATATTATCCATGTCATTAGAGTGAATATATCTTCAGGATAGATATTATCCATGTCATTACTCTGAATATATCTTCACGATAGATATTATCCAAGACGAATACATCTTCAGGATAGATATTATCCAAGGCCTTTTAATAGAGCCAAGAAACGGTACTCTGATAGGAACAACTAGTCCGAGTAACAAAGTGATCCATTAGAATTATATTTTTATTATCATTTATTTTACTATTTCATCCTTCCACAATCTATTGTCCAGACACAAATCTAGGGTTGCTAGAGACGCGACCCAGTCGTTCAGTCTTTTTGTTCTGTATCTATGGACCCGACCCAGTCGTTCAGTCTTTTTGTTCTGTATCTATGGACCCGACCCAGTCGTTCAGTCTTTTTGTTCTGTATCTATGGACCCGACCCAGTCGTTCAGTCTTTTTGTTCTGTATCTATGGACCCGACCCAGTCGTTCAGTCTTTTTGTTCTGTATCTATGGACCCGACCCAGTCGTTCGTTCTAAATGTTCCATTGGCAATGCTCTTATCCCTTGCTTGCTAGCTAGCCAACTACGGCTAATTTATAGTCACCTTTTTTTAAGCTGTTTTCCAGTGACATTTATTGGGATACGTCCAAAATAAATTAGCAAATGAAGCACGATTTCACCTGGCATAGAAAATATGCTCTCTCGTCAGGACACTGTTGTTCAGAGGAGCTAGCCAACAACACCGCTAACACAATCACGTCAAACTGCACTTCGTTTAATTTTACCTGTTTCTATTGATATTACATTTTTAAACATCCATAGAAATTATGCTGATTCAGGATTTTGACTGGCTGAGAAAAGCTGCCTGCCTGTCTGTCTGTCTCGTCCCGACTCCCGACACATTCATTACTATGGGACAGCTGGAGATTGAATTTGAATATTGAAACTATGTTGCAAATGTCAGAGAGACCGACAGCAAGGTTTATACAAATCTCTGCTGTTGAAAACTTAATGTTAGTCTAAAAGAAATGTGAGATAATGTCTAGATGCTTTTTACAGTGGAGATCAAGTTTATAAATTGCCTGGCTGGGCTGATGAGACAGTGGATTGCTCTGTCAGATGGAACAGAGTAAATATGCATTTTAAAGTCATAGATTTAGCCGGTGGTAACTTGTGGAACAGACATCAGCTGGAATGGACTTATAACCAATCAGCATTCAGGATTAGACCCACCTGTTGTAAAAAGTGTAATATGTCATTGGGGGAGAGAGGAAATAAGGAAGGGTAGTAGTCAATCCCAGATGAATGATATCTCTGAGAACCCAGATGAATGATATCTCTGCCTCAGAACTAGTGAAGTCATGTCATTACCTAGAGCTGAGAGGAGAGAGCCCAGTTCCCTGAAGACAGAGGAAGAAAGAAAAGAGGGTGTTTGTTTGGATGTGTTCAATGTCACTGCCCTCGCGTGTCCCTTATTGGTTAATCAATTAACCCCAGAGGGGCCAATCAGGCACCAAGGAGTCACTGCCAACAGCCACTGATCCTCCTCGACCTTCATCCCTGCTTCTCGACTCTGCCCTGAGAGGGGAACACAGAAAGATCCGTGTTTTTATGCTTTTAATAGGCCTATATGGACCCTGTTTTTCAAGTCCTCTAGCTTCTACATATACACACACACACACACACCAACAGTCATCACACATACACACACACACACCAACAGTCCCCACACACAAACACACACCTACAGTCCTCACACACACAAACCAACAGTCCTCACACACACACACACAAACACACACACACACACACACACAAACACACACACACACACACACACACACACACACACACACACACACACACACACACACACACACACACACACACACACACACACACACACACACACACACACACACACACACACACACTAACATCTCCCCGGAGATCTGAGTGCTGGGATCCGGATGACAGTAAACAAACAGGCTTGTTAGTAATACATGATTAAGTGATTAATTGGTAATCAGTACAGTGAAAACACTGATTAAGTTGGAAAATGGAGAACTGGTTAAAAAGGAAACATCTAAGTCTTATTCCATCAAGTGAGACCGAATGCCAAGAGACGGCGAGACTGAGAGAAGGAGAGACGGAGAGAGATGGAGAGACGGAGAGAGACGGAGAGAGACGGGGAGAGACGGAGAGAGACGGAGAGACGCAGAGAGACGGAGAAACGGAGAGAGACGGAGAGACGGAGAGAGACGGAGAGATGCAGAGAGACGGAGAAACGGAGAGAGGCGGAGAGAGACGGGGAGAGACGGAGAGAGACGGAGAGAGACGGAGAGACGCAGAGAGACGGAGAAACGGAGAGAGGCGGAGAGAGACGGAGAAACGGAGAGAGACGGAGAGACGGAGAGAGACGGAGAGAGACGGAGAGAAGCAGAGAGACGGAGAAACGGAGAGAGGCGGAGAGAGATGGAGAGAGACGGAGAGAGACGGAGAGAGACGGAGAGACGCAGAGAGACGGAGAGACGTTTCACTGCCCCTCTAAAACAAGAGAAAGAAAATAATTGTCAGGTCTTCAGGTTTAGATAGAACAGACACCTGAGACCTGGTTTTAATTACATTAATCTACAACATCACTAGAGTAAACATATTGGTTGACCCAGTATTCTGTTGGCTGTTTGTGTGTTTATGCGCCATTTGTGTGTTTATGTGGTGTATGTGTGTGTGTTTATGTGGTGTCTGTGAGCGAGTGTTTATGCAGTGTGTGTGTGTGTGTGCGCGGTGTGTGTGTTTATCTGGTGTGTGTGTGTTTATGTGACGTGTGTGTGTTTATGTGGTGTCTGTGAGCGAGTGTTTATGCAGTGTGTGTGTGTGTGTGCGCGGTGTGTGTGTATGCGGTGTGTGTGTGTGTATGCGGTGTGTGTGTGTTTATGCGGTGTGTATATTTAGTGCGATGTAATCATCGTCCGGTCTGGGACTGAGGGTGTTATGGAGATGGGAGGACGAGGGACGAGGACTGGTTTCTCTGTGTGAGACGGCCATTTATCTTAATCTCCGATGACCTACATCTTCTCCTGCAGACTTTAACCAGAATCTTCCACTGCATTCCACCGTCCTCCATTCGCCATCCTCTCCCTTAACAGGAATTGATGAGTGTGACCTTTTAATCGTCCGACATATTCAGTCATTCAGCACAACAGCGTTTCTGAATCTCCCCAGGCCCGGCCCCAAAAATACGAATAAATTACAGCGAGGTGGGGGCGGGGGTGGAATAACGTTGCAGGGGAAATGAAATAAGACGACAGGGAAAGACGACCCCTGGTACAAAGAAAGTTAATCCTCAATCAGAACATTTGAGGAGCTGACACACACACACACACAGAGCAGCGATGATGTAGAAATATCCTCGGCTTGTAGCGCTGGAGGGTTTACAGGAAAATGAGCTTAGCTGTTGCACACGCGCATGCGCACACGCACACACTCACACACACACACACACACACACACACACACACACACACACACACACACACACACACACACACACACACACACACATCACAGTCTTGTACAGCTAAACTTGTCAGACACAATTCAGTCCCTTTCAAAATCTTATTTTCCTTAACCCCTAACCCCAAACCTAGCCTAGAGGAATAGGATATCTGTTTAATGGAATAAAGAAATCTGTGCTATACGGAATAGGAGATCTGTGTAATATTGAATAGGAGTTCTGTGTAATATGGACTAGGATGTCTGTGTAATGAGGAATAGGACATTTGTTAAATTTAATAGGAGATCTGTGGAATATGGAATAGGAGATCTGTTTAATGCAATAAGAAATCTGTGCTATACGGAATAGGAGATCTGTATAATATGGAATCAGAGGTCTGTGTAAGGAAGAATAGGAGATGTGTGAAATGAGGAATAGGATATCTGTCCAATGAGGATTAGGACTTTTGTTTAATTTAATAGGAGGTCTGTGTAATATGGAATAGGAGGTCTGTGTAATATGGAATAGGAGGTCTGTGTAATATGGAATAGGACGTCTGTTTAATATGGAATAGGAGGTCTGTGTTTAACATGGAATAGGAGGTCGGTTCAATATGGAATAGGAGGTCTGTGCAATTTGGAATAGGAGAGCGGTTCAATATGGAATAGGAGGTCTGTGTTTAATATGGAATAGGAGGTCTGTGTTTAACATGGAATAGGAGGTCTGTGTAATTTGGAATAGGAGGTCGGTTCAATATGGAATAGGAGGTCTGTGTTTAATATGGAATAGGAGGTCTGTGTTTAATATGGAATAGGAAGTCTGATAAGGAAGCCTGGTAAAGAGCAGAGGTCACTTACACACTAATGAACTGCAGGCTGTTAACTAACCATCACTAACATACTAATGAACTGCAGGCTGTTAACTAACCGTCACCAACACACTAATGAACTGCAGGCTGTTAACTAACCATCACTAACACACTAATGAACTGCAGGCTGTTAACTAACCATCACTAACACACTAATGAACTGCAGGCTGTTAACTAACCATCACTAACACACTAATGAACTGCAGGCTGTTAACTAACCATCACCAACACACTAATGACCTGCAGGCTGTTAACTCACTATCTACACATGTGATGGCACAACGTGGAAACAGGAAGTCTGAGAGAAGGAAGGTGGGTACAGGAAGTCTGACATGTGGAAGGTGGGAACAGGAAGTTCAACATGTGGATGGTGGTAACAGGAAGTCTGAGAGTTGGAAGATTTGGAAGAGGAAGTCTGAGAGGTGGAAGGTAGGAACAGGTGGTCTGAGAGGTGGAAGGTGGGAACAGGTAGTCTGAGAGGTGGAAGGTGGGAACAGGTTGTCTGAGAGGTGGAAGGTGGGAACAGGTAGTCTGAGAGGTGGAAGGTAGGAACAGGTAGTCTGAGAGGTGGAAGGTAGGAACAGGTAGTCTGAGAGGAGGAAGGTAGGAACAGGTAGTCTGAGAGGTGGAAGGTAGGAACAGGTAGTCTGAGAGGTGGAAGGTAGGAACAGGTAGTCTGAGAGGTGGAAGGTAGGAACAGGTTGTCTGAGAGGTGGAAGGTGGGAACAGGTAGTCTGAGAGGTGGAAGGTAGGAACAGGTAGTCTGAGAGGTGGAAGGTAGGAACAGGTAGTCTGAGAGGAGGAAGGTAGGAACAGGTAGTCTGAGAGGTGGAAGGTAGGAACAGGTAGTCTGAGAGGTGGAAGGTGGGAACAGGTAGTCTGAGAGGTGGAAGATAGGAACAGGTAGTCTGAGAGGTGGAAGGTAGGAACAGGAAGTCTGAGAGGTGGAAGGTGGGAACAGGTAGTCTGATAGGTGGAAGGTAGGAACAGGTAGTCTGATAGGTGGAAGGTAGGAACAGGAAGTCTGAGAGGTGGAAGGTAGGAACAGGTAGTCTGAGAGGTGGAAGGTAGGAACAGGTAGTCTGAGAGGAGGAAGGTGGGAACAGGTAGTCTGAGAGGTGGAAGGTGGGAACAGGTAGTCTGAGAGGTGGAAGGTGGGAACAGGTAGTCTGAGAGGTGTAAGGTAGGAACAGGTAGTCTGAGAGGTGGAAGGTAGGAACAGGTAGTCTGAGAGGTGGAAGGTAGGAACAGGTAGTCTGAGAGGTGGAAGGTGGGAACAGGAAGTCTAATTATAGCTACACCAATGAGAGCGCCAGGTCTAAATCACAAATCACATTTGGTCACGCATGAATTACCGTACAGGAAATTACATTTATGTCATGACTTTCATCAGCTTACCAGAAACAATGTTATCTGAACAGACAAATACATGGTGGTAGTACCTGGAGGACAATACATACACCAACACAGATAAGAAACACCAACACACAGAGGAGAAACAACAAAACACAGAAGAGAGACAACGACACACAGAGGAGAAACACTAACACACAGAGGAGAGACACCAACACACTGAGGAGAGACACCAACACACAGAGGAGAAAGACCAACACACAGAGTAGAAACACCAACACACAGAGGAGAGACACCAACACACAGAGGAGATACACCAACACACAGAGGAGAGACACCAACACACTGAGGAGAGACATCAACACACAGAGGAGAAACACCAACACACAGAGGAGAGACACCAACACACAGAGGAGATGCACCAACACACAGAGGAGAAACACCAACACACTGAGGAGAGACACCAACACACAGAGGAGAGACACCAACACACAGAGGAGATACACCAATACACAGAGGAGAGACACCAACACACAGAGGAGAAACACCAACACACAGAGGAGATACACCAATACACAGAGGAGAAACACCAACACACAGAGGAGAAAGACCAACACACAGAGTAGAAACACCAACACACAGAGGAGAGACACCAACACACAGAGGAGAGACACCAACACACTGAGGAGAGACACCAACACACAGAGGAGAAAGACCAACACACAGAGTAGAAACACCAACACACAGAGGAGAGACACCAACACACAGAGGAGATACACCAACACACAGAGGAGAGACACCAACACACTGAGGAGAGACATCAACACACAGAGGAGAAACACCAACACACAGAGGAGAGACACCAACACACAGAGGAGATACACCAACACACAGAGGAGAAACACCAACACACTGAGGAGAGACACCAACACACAGAGGAGAAACACCAACACACAGAGGAGATACACCAATACACAGAGGAGAAACACCAACACACAGAGGAGAGACACCAACACACAGAGGAGAGACACCAACACACTGTGGAGAGACACCAACACACTGAGGAGATACACCAATACACAGAGGAGAAACACCAACACACAGAGGAGAGACACCAACACACTGTGGAGAGACACCAACACACTGAGGAGATAAGGGATAAAAGGTTAAAGGGAAAGGTAGACTGATTCAGCTCTGAGAAAAGCCCGTCACACAAGGACACGCAGTATCACATGTCCCTGCTGTGATGGCATTGACTGAATAACCACCCAGATGAATGCATTAACACCACAGAGTGAATCAATTACTACATTTCCTCTGACAACCCAAGGCTGCTGCAGCTCCCAAGGAATTACTGCCGGATTCTCATATGTTCTACAACAACAGACTCTGATTACAATGGGAACAGATTTGAATGGCAGGCTTCTCCTGCATTATGGACATCCCTACAAATGAATGTGGAGCTTCTCTCTCAGCGACCTGGAAACACTTTAAGCGTGTGTTTGTTAGACAGGGTTTAGACGGATTTCCAGCGTGTTCCAGCAGTGTGAACGTGACACAGAGACTCTGGAAGCATCACGGAGAACGTCACATCTCCAGCCAAACTCACTGAATGAGGAGCCCAGAAAACCTTATCCCATATCATCCGAGTAAGATTGAGTGAGGCGGGAGTGAGAAGAAGGAGTGGAGAGTGTGAGAGAGAGAGAGACAGAGAGAGAGACAGATACAGAGAGAGAGAGAGAGAGAGAGAGAGAGACAGAGAGACAGACAGAGAGAGAGAGAGAGAGAGAGAGAGAGAGAGAGAGAGAGAGAGAGAGAGAGAGAGAGAGAGAGAGAGAGAGAGAGAGAGAGAGAGAGAGAGAGAGAGAGAGAGAGAGAGAGAGACAGAGAGAGAGAGAGAGAGAGAGAGAGAGAGAGAGAGAGAGAGGGGAGAGAGAGAGAGAGAGAGAGAGAGAGAGAGAGAGAGAGAGAGAGAGAGAGAGAGAGAGAGAGAGAGAGAGAGAGAGAGGTGTGTCAGTTCTGTGTCAGTTCCGCTGGGTTGGTCTGGCTGGTGGCAGCACAGATGGTGCTAATCGCCATGGGGATGGAGAGCATTACAGCCAAGGGACTAGAGAGGGAGTGGTCTGGTCTGGTCAGTGGTTGGAGATGCCAAATGACTGCCTCTCTGTCTCTCTGTCTCTCTGTCTCTCTGTCTCTCTGTCTCTGTCTCTATCTCTCCGTCTCTCCGTCGCTCTGTCATTATGTCTTTATGTGTCTCTGTCTCTTTGTTAGAATAGAAGGAGAGGCAGGAGAGACAGGGAAAAGGAAAGGGGAACAAGGTGTAGGAGGCTGGGGGGAGGAGAGACAGGGAACAGGGGAACAAGGTGGAGGAGGCTGGGGATCAGTTTGAGGGTTAAGCAGGGGTGGATGGATTTACATCTATCCAGGTGCAGTTTGGCAGGAATGTAGTGTAGGTTGGAGGGTGGGTATCTTGTTGAGGAGACTGGCTGGCTGGGAGGCTGGTTGGCTGTTTGGCTGGCTGGCTGGTTGGTTGGTTGGCTGAATGGCGGACTGGCTGGCTGACTGGTTGGTTGGCTGGTTGGCCCAGATTGCAGTGACTGTGAAAAGAGGAGGGACGGAAGCTGCAACTCAGAGTAGGGATGGAGGAGAGGAGGGAGAGGAGGAGAGGAGGAATGGAGGAGAGGAGGGATGGAGGAGAGGAGGGATGGAGGAGAGGAGGGATGGAGGAGATGAGGGAGAGGAGGAGAGGAGGGATGGAGGAGAGGAGGGAGAGGAGGAGAGGAGGGATGGAGGAGAGGAGGGAGAGGAGGAGAGGAGGGATGGAGGAGAGGAGGGAGAGGAGGAGAGGAGGGATGGAGGAGATGAGGGAGAGGAGGAGAGGAAGGATGGAGGAGATGAGGGAGAGGAGGAGAGGAGGGATGGAGGAGATGAGGGAGAGGAGGAGAGCAGGGATGGAGGAGATTAGGGATGAAGGAGAGGAGGGATGGAGGAGATGAGGAGAGGAGGAGAGGAGGGATGGAGGAGAGGAGGAGAGGAGGAGAGGAGGGATGGAGGAGAGGAGGAGAGGAGGGATGGAGGAGAGGAGGGATGGAGGAGATGAGGGAGAGGAGGAGAGGAGGGATGAAGGAGAGGAGGGAAAGGAGGAGAGGAGGGATGGAGGGATGGAGGAGACGAGGAATAGAGGAGAGCGGGGACGGAGGAGAGGAGGAGAGGAGGAGAGGAGGGATGGAGGAGTGGAAGGATGGAGGAGAGCGGGGAGAAGTGGGAGAGGAGGAGAGGAGGGATGGAGGAGAGGAGGGATGGAGGAGACGAGGGAAAGGAGGAGAGGAGGGATGGAGGAGAGGAGGGATGGAGGAGATGTGGAGAGGAGGAGAGGAGGGATGGAGGAGAGGAGGAGAGGAGGAGAGGAGGGATGGAGGAGAGGAGGAGAGGAGGGATGGAGGAGAGGAGGGAGAGGAGGGAGAGGAGGGAGAGGAGGAGAGGAGGGATGGAGGAGAGGAGGGATGGAGGAGACGAGGGAAAGGAGGAGAGGAGGGATGGAGGAGAGGAGGGATGGAGGAGATGAGGGAGAGGAGGAGAGGAGGGATGGAGGAGAGGAGGAGAGGAGGGATGAGGCTCCACGCTGCAGTCTCCTACCAGCCATCCAGCAGTGCTGCATTGTGGTTAGGGAACAGAGAGAACAGCACCCAGTGAATGTGCTGCTGCTGTTGAGATGCACTTGAGGAGGCAAAGTCCATGTCCCAAATAGGCCCATAGGGCTCTGTTCATAATTACTGCACTTAATAGGGAATAGGGTGTCATTTTGGGATAAAGAAAGTCTGTGCCCTCAAGACATGAACCAAACAACTTGTTCACAAAACCCCTTTCCCTTGTTTCAGGTGTAGATTGTGAAATTGAAGATATCTCCACATTGTTTCACTGATTTATTGTGACTGACTGAATGTGATGGAATTGATTGACTTCTGTTACACAGTAATCTTGACACAAACTGACTCCCATACTGACCTATTGATACTAGGCCAAGATCGACCAAAAGACTTAGGACTAAACTGGCGTTCAAAACAACAACAGCAGAATCCCCCTGGATGGATACGTAGAAACCATCCAGCTCTATAGAAATAGCCCCGGGAGACCAATGCCTTGCTGCCGTCGTGTTAATGGAAACACTCGTCTCCATTCAACCCCCTCGCAGAAAACAGATGTAGTGATTGTCTCTGTCTGGGTAGTGAAGAAGACAACGTCCTCCCCAGAGTCCCAGTGTTGATAAGGAAACACAACGACACACATTCAAAGAGTCAATTGTTTCTTTTACTATTAGTGTAAATATATGGGGAGGTTAATAGCCACTTTCCTGTCTCTGAGATCTAACAGCTCTCTCTCTCTCTGTCTCTGTCTCTCTGTCTCTCTCTCTCTGTCTGTCTCTCTCTATCTCTCTGTCTCTCTGTCTCTCTCTCTCTCTCTCTCTCTCTCTCTCTCTCTCTCTCTCTCTCTCTCTCTCTCTCTCTCTCTCTCTCTCTCTCTCTCTCTATCTCTCTCCTCTCAAAGAGTTGTTCCACCTTCATTTAAAGGACAGCAGTGTTACGTTCTCTGTCTAGTCATTAATTTTTATTTAACATGCTGACTAGACTGGCAACGTTACGCGCACGAGCGTAGCAAAATACATTTACACGTAAATGTTATTCAATAATTTCATCCAAACTGTTCACGCAAGTCATCGGGCGTCTGCGTCTCTTCCATCTACTCAAATCGAGTATAAAATTGTATTTGCCACATGCTTTGTAAACAACAGGTGTAGACAAACGTGGTTACCTACGGGTCCTTTACCAACGATGCAGAATTAAAGGTAAAATATTTATTAAAAACGGGAAATAGTGACACAAGCAAAATATACACAAGTAAAAAATATCATGCTATATACAGGGAGAACCAGGTAATAACATGGCTATATACAGGGAGTACCGGGTAATAACATGGCTATATACAGGGAGTACCAGGTAATAACATGGCTAAATACAGGGAGTACCAGGTAATAACATGGCTATATACAGGGAGTACCAGGTAATAACATGGCTATATACAGGGAGTACCAGGTAACAACATGGCTATATACAGGGAGTACCAGGTAATAACATGGCTATATACAGGGAGTACCAGGTAATAACATGGCTATATACAGGGAGTACCAGGTAATAACATGGCTATATACAGGGAGTACCAGGAAATAACATGGCTATATACAGGGAGAACCAGGTAATAACATGGCTATATACAGGGAGTACCAGGTAATACCATGGCTATATACAGGGAGTACCAGGTAATAACATGGCTATATACAGGGAGTACCAGGTAATAACATGGCTATATACAGGGAGTACCAGGTAATAACATGGATATATACAGGGAGTACCAGGTAATAACATGGCTATATACAGGGAGTACCAGGTAATAACATGGCTATATACAGGGAGTACCAGGTAATAACATGGCTATATACAGGGAGTACCAGGTAATAACATGGCTATATACAGGGAGTACCAGGTAATAACATGGATATATACAGGGAGTACCAGGTAATAACGTGGCTATATACAGGAAGTACTAGGTAATAACATGGATATATACAGGGAGTACCAGGTAATAACATGACTATATAGACGAACTACCAGTACTGAGTCGATGTCCCGTCTCTGATAAATCTGATCTGATGTGAACAGCTTTGAGTCTCTGGATTAAACAAACAATTATTTTGACTCCCTCTCGGCAATAGACAGAGTTTAAACATGAAACAGTTTAAACCGATTTCATGTGTTGAACAGCAACTAAAGCAAAGCCTGAAATAACCTCATGGGTCGTTAACCTGTTACACTCTTCAAAATAACGGTGCTTTGTGGTTCCGTATACAACAGTTCTGAGGGCTGTTAATGGAGAGAGACGTAGTCTGTTTGGTTCTGAACCATGCAACGTCTTATAGCAGCGTATCACTAACCAGGGTTATACTGTAGCTAGGTCTTTCATCAGGGTGGTACTACCACTGTGAACAGAACAGAACAGTAGCTAGTTCTTTCATCAGGGTGGTACTACCACTGTGAACAGAACAGAACAGTAGCTAGGTCTTTCATCAGGGTGGTACTACCACTGTGAACAGAACAGAACAGTAGCTAGGTCTTTCATCAGGGTGGTACTACCACTGTGAACAGAACAGAACAGTAGCTAGGTCTTTCATCAGGGTGGTACTACCACTGTGAACAGAACAGTAGCTAGGTCTTTCATCAGGGTGGTACTACCACTGTGAACAGAACAGTAGCTAGGTCTTTCATCAGGGTGGTACTACCACTGTGAACAGAACAGTAGCTAGGTCTTTCATCAGGGTGGTACTACCACTGTGAACAGAACAGTAGCTAGGTCTTTCATCAGGGTGGTACTACCACTGTGAACAGAACAGAACAGTAGCTAGGTCTTTCATCAGGGTGGTACTACCACTGTGAACAGAACAGTAGCTAGGTCTTTCATCAGGGTGGTACTACCACTGTGAACAGAACAGAACAGTAGCTAGGTCTTTCATCAGGATGGTACTACCACTGTGAACAGAACAGTAGCTAGGTCTTTCTTCAGGGTGGTACTACCACTGTGAACAGAACAGTAGCTAGGTCTTTCATCAGGGTGGTACTACCACTGTGAACAGAACATAACAGTAGCTAGGTCTTTCATCAGGGTGGTACTACCACTGTGAACAGAACAGTAGCTAGGTCTTTCATCAGGGTGGTACTACCACTGTGAACAGAGCGGTAGCTAGGTCTTTCATCAGGGTGGTACTACCACTGTGAACAGAACAGAACAGTAGCTAGGTCTTTCATCAGGGTGGTACTACCACTGTGAACAGAACAGTAGCTAGGTCTTTCATCAGGGTGGTACTACCACTGTGAACAGAACAGTAGCTAGGTCTTTCATCAGGGTGGTACTACCACTGTGAACAGAACAGTAGCTAGGTCTTTCATCAGGGTGGTACTACCACTGTGAACAGAACAGTAGCTAGGTCTTTCATCAGGGTGGTACTACCACTGTGAACAGAACAGTAGCTAGGTCTTTCATCAGGGTGGTACTACCACTGTGAACAGAACAGAACAGTAGCTAGGTCTTTCATCAGGGTGGTACTACCACTGTGAACAGAACAGTAGCTAGGTCTTTCATCAGGTGGTACTACCACTGTGAACAGAACAGTAGCTAGGTCTTTCATCAGGGTGGTACTACCACTGTGAACAGAACAGAACAGTAGCTAGGTCTTTCATCAGGGTGGTACTACCACTGTGAACAGAACAGTAGCTAGGTCTTTCATCAGGGTGGTACTACCACTGTGAACAGAACAGTAGCTAGGTCTTTCATCAGGGTGGTACTACCACTGTGAACAGAACATAACAGTAGCTAGGTCTTTCATCAGGGTGGTACTACCACTGTGAACAGAACAGTAGCTAGGTCTTTCATCAGGGTGGTACTACCACTGTGAACAGAGCGGTAGCTAGGTCTTTCATCAGGGTGGTACTACCACTGTGAACAGAACAGTAGCTAGGTCTTTCATCAGGGTGGTACTACCACTGTGAACAGAACAGTAGCTAGGTCTTTCATCAGGGTGGTACTACCACTGTGAACAGAACAGTAGCTAGGTCTTTCATCAGGGTGGTACTACCACTGTGAACAGAACAGTAGCTAGGTCTTTCATCAGGGTGGTACTACCACTGTGAACAGAACAGAACAGTAGCTAGGTCTTTCATCAGGGTGGTACTACCACTGTGAACAGAACAGAACAGTAGCTAGGTCTTTCATCAGGGTGGTACTACCACTGTGAACAGAACAGTAGCTAGGTCTTTCATCAGGGTGGTACTACCACTGTGAACAGAACAGTAGCTAGGTCTTTCATCAGGGTGGTACTACCACTGTGAACAGAACAGTAGCTAGGTCGTTCATCAGGGTGGTACTACCACTGTGAACAGAACAGTAGCTAGGTCTTTCATCAGGGTGGTACTACCACTGTGAACAGAACAGAACAGTAGCTAGGTCTTTCATCAGGGTGGTACTACCACTGTGAACAGAACAGTAGCTAGGTCTTTCATCAGGGTGGTACTACCACTGTGAACAGAACAGTAGCTAGGTCTTTCATCAGGGTGGTACTACCACTGTGAACAGAACAGAACAGTAGCTAGGTCTTTCTGTATTTCCCTTCTCCCTGGTCCCTGAACATGGTCTCCCTGCTCCCTGGTCCCTGAACATGGTCTCCCTGCTTTCTGAACCTGGTCTCCCTGGTCCCTGAACATGGTCTCCCTGCTCCCTGAACATGGTCTCCCTGCTCCCTTGTCCCTGAACATGGTCTCCCTGGTCCCTGAACATGGTCTCCCTGGTCCCTGAACATGGTCTCCCTGCTCCCTGGTCCCTGAACATGGTCTCCCTGTTCCCTGCTACCAGAACATGGTCTCCCTGGTCCCTGAACATGGTCCCCCTGCTCCCTGGTCCCTGAACATGGTCTCCCTGCTCCCTGCTCCCTGAACATGGTCTCCCTCCTCCCTGGTCCCTGAACATGGTCTCCCTGCTCCCTGGTCCCTGAACATGGTCTCCCTGCTCCCTGCTACCAGAACATGGTCTCCCTGTTCCCTGCTACCAGAACATGGTCTCCCTGGTCCCTGAACATGGTCTCCCTGCTCCCTGGTCCCTGAACATGGTCTCCCTGGTCCCTGAACATGGTCTCCCTGCTCCCTGGTCCCTGAACATGGTCTCCCTGCTCCCTGAACATGGTCTCCCTGGTCCCTGAACATGGTCTCCCTGGTCCCTGAACATGGTCTCCCTGCTCCCTGAACATGGTCTTATTGCAGTAGAAGTTGGGAAGTTGATGAGAAAGCTTCTTAATTATTAAAACAAACATGTTTCAACCTTTAGCCTCCGTCAGGGTTTCATTACGACCGTGAACAGAACAGTAGCTAGGTGTTGTCCTTCATTCACTGCTCCCTGAACATGGTCTAAGAAAACACCTTTTGTCATAAGTGGAGCAGAGAACTAATGATTCCCCCTATCCTCTATAGAGTTAAACAATCCACAGCTTGATCACTGTTACAGCAGATGTCACTGGGTCTCTCTCTCTCTCTCTCTCTCTCTCTCTCTCTCTCTCTCTCTCTCTCTCTCTCTCTCTCTCTCTCTCTCTCTGTGTACCAAAGACAAACCTACAGTGTCCACAGTGGCCTCCGAGCCCCTCACTATACATCACTATATATCTCATTATTTCTCAGATCCAGGCTGTAGCAGTGAGTGTCCTGCTCCTAGATACTTGATGGAATACTCGTCCCTAGATGCCGCCTTTAAAGGTGAACCTCCCTTCTCTGATTTGGCCTCATTTTTTGTCTTGCTCCTCAAGAAATGCTGGCGGCCAAGACAGAAGGCAAAACGTGAGTTGTCTTGGGGGTTGTGGTTAGATGGGGGGGATGTTTCTTGGGTGTGTCCTTGCCATCCCCAAGACAGAACCTTGCCCGCAGCTGTTTTACCCCTCCACTCAATCACAACAAACAAACCTCCTGCAGGTTGAGGTTCAGTAACTACAGGCAGATGAATGGAGAGATGCCGGAGGAAGCGTTGAACAGGTCAGGAGACTACAGGGTAATAGGGCAAGAATGCACTAGCTGAATTTATGTAGATTTTCTAAACTAAATGTTTTGATAAAACTATTCCTGTAAGTGTTACAACAGATGCAATAACAGGACCGTGTAGAATAAACAAACCTTTTACATAAAACAATAGAAGCAGTGTTCTGCTAATACAACAATGTGAACCTTTTCATCTTTCATTGTCTCTAACCTGGCCGATACACATACTGTGTCTATCATTTTGACTGGTGGTAATGGGGCTACCATGGTAGCATGTCAGAGTGGTCACACCTTCCTGTCTGGTGGTAACGGGGCTACCATGGTAACATGTCAGAGTGGTCACACCTTCCTGTCTGGTGGTAACGGGGCTACCATGGTAACATGTCAGAGTGGTCACACCTTCCTGTCTGGTGGTAACGGGGCTACCATGGTAACATGTCAGAGTGGTCACACCTTCCTGTCTGGTGGTAACGGGGCTACCATGGTAACATGTCAGGGGGGTCATACCTTCCTGTCAAGTGGTAATGGGGCTACCATGGTAGCATGTCAGAGTGGTCACACCTTCCTGTCTGGTGGTAACGGGGTTACCATGGTAACATGTCAGAGTGGTCACACCTTCCTGTCTGGTGGTAATGGGGTTACCATGGTAACATGTCAGGGGGGTCATACCTTCCTGTCAAGTGGTAATGGGGCTACCATGGTAACATGTCAGAGTGGTCATACCTTCCTGTCTGATGGTAATGGGGTTACCATGGTAACATGTCAGAGTGATCATACCTTCCTGTCTGGTGGTAATGGGGTTACCATGGTAACATGTCAGGGTGGTCATACCTTCCTGTCTGGTGGTAATGGGGTTACCATGGTAACATGTCAGAGTGGTCATACCTTCCTGTCTGGTGGTAATGGGGTTACCATGGTAACATGTCAGAGTGGTCATACCTTCCTGTCTGGTGGTAATGGGGCTACCATGGTAACATGTCAGAGTGATCATACCTTCCTGTCTGGTGGTAATGGGGCTACCATGGTAACATGTCAGAGTGATCATACCTTCCTGTCTGGTGGTAATGGGGCTACCATGGTAACATGTCAGAGTGGTCATACCTTTCTGTCTGGTGGTAATGGGGCTACCATGGTAACATGTCAGAGTGGTCATACCTTCCTGTCTGGTGGTAATGGGGCTACCATGGTAACATGTCAGAGTGATCATACCTTCCTGTCTGGTGGTAATGGGGCTACCATGGTAACATGTCAGAGTGATCATACCTTTCTGTCTGGTGGTAATGGGGCTACCATGGTAACATGTCAGAGTGTTCATACCTTCCGATGTGTTGTCCCGTATACAACATCAGTTCCCTGATCCTGATCCAGAACACTCAGGGTTGCTCCCTCCACATATGGACTGATACCTGATCCTGATCCAGAATACTCAGTGTTTCTCCCTCCCCATATGGACTGATACCTGTTCCTGATCCAGAATACTCAGTGTTTCTCCCTCCACATATGGACTGATACCTGTTCCTGATCCAGAATACTCAGTGTTTCTCCCTCCCCATATGGACTGATACCTGATCCTGATCCAGAATACTCAGTGTTTCTCCCTCCACATATAGACTGATACCTGATCCAGAATACTCAGTGTTTCTCCCTCCCCATATGGACTGATACCTGATCCTGATCCAGAATACTCAGTGTTTCTCCCTCCACATATGGACCGATACCTGATCCTGATCCAGAATACTCAGTGTTTCTCCCTCCCCATATGGACTGATACCTGATCCTGATCCAGAATACAAAGCATTTCACCCTCCCCATATTGACTGATACCTGATCCTGATCCAGAATACTCAAGGATTCTCCCTATATGGACGGTTTATATATTTCTCCCTATATAACAGGTTTATATATTGGGGGTTATATATTGTTACAGTGGCTGGGGGTGGGGTGGTCCTTTTAACAGGTTTATATATTGTTACAGTGGCTGGGGGGTGGTCCTGTTAACAGGTTTATATATTGTTACAGTGGCTGGGGGTCCTTTTAACAGGTTTATATATTGTTACAGTGGCTGGGGGTTATATATTGTTACAGTGGCTGGGGTGGTCCTTTTAACAGGTTTATATATTGTTACAGTGGCTGGGGGTGGTCCTGTTAACAGGTTTATATATTGTTACAGTGGCTGGGGGTCCTTTTAACAGGTTTATATATTGTTACAGTGGCTGGGGGCGGGGGGGTGTTGAATGCGATCCTTTTCTGTCTAAAGTCTTCGAACATCTAAACGTCCCAACTGTAGAGGTTTGAGGAGCCTGGTTTGAGAGTTCCATGACAACAGTGGATTCATCCCAAATTCCCTATACAGTGCACTACTTCTGACATATATGGCTTGGACCAAGGCCCCATATGGCTTTGGTCCAAAGTAGTGAACAAAACTGCGAATAGGGTGCCATTTGGTCGCATCCAAAGACATTTTACAAGATGACTTCTGCAACAAGGACGGATGCTACCCAAGGATCATATATTGGAGCGCACAGCAGGGTTCAATGTCATCTTCACCCCCCCTTCATCCTCCCTGCCGGTCCCAGCTCACACTGCCTTGGCTGGGCTTCTGTCATGGAGATGTGGCCTCTCTCAGCAGGACATCCAGGCTGAGCAGAGATTGGACTGGAGGAGACAGGACCCAGAAAGGTATTGTGTGTGTGTGTGTGTGTTTGTGGGCAGGGTGGTAGTTGTGTGTGAGTGTGTGTGAGTGTGTGTGTCTGTGTGTGTGTGTGTATAATATACAAATATATACCATTTATCAGAAACTTTTATCCAACGGGACTAACAATCAAGCCTAGATATGTCCTACTAGTCATCAATAAAGATGTCTATGTATAGCGTTGCCTCAACGACCCCCAGAGACAGAGGCGTATGTGATACAGTGTCAGAAGAGATCAATCGTTGTGTGTATTCCATTATGAAACATTTATGTATGAAACAATCTTCCGTGGCTGCCCCACAGCTCTTTCTCCTCAGGCAATTGAATTGGCTTGTTTCTGACGGTAACACCACGGTGCCCTTGGAGCTCGTCCTCAGAGCACAGCGGATTTGTGGGGATTAAGGAAATTCAGTGAGAGGGGGAAAAAAGGAGAGAAGAGAGCGGGAGAGAGAGAGACAGAGGGAGGAGAAAGAGAGATAGAAAGAGATAGAAAGAGAGAGAGAGAGACACGGAAGGCGAAGAGAGAAAGAAAGAGAGAGAGAGAGAAATAAAGAGAGAGAGAAAGAGAGATAGAAAGAGAGAGAGAGAGAGAGAGAGAGAGAGAGAGAGAGAGAGAGAGAGAGAGAGAGAGAGAGAGAGAGAGAGAGAGAGAGAGAGAGAGAGAGAGAGAGAGAGAGAGAGAGAGAGAGAGAGAGAGAGAGAGAGAACGAGTGTTAAACATTTTCCCATTCTCCACATACTTTCTTCTCTTGTCTAAATGAGATCACATTTCAATATGTCAATGCCGCCTCTTTCAACCAGACCATGTCTTTGTCCCAAATCAAATCCATTGTTACTTATCACATGCTCCGAATACAACAATTGCAGACCTTACCGTGAAATGCTTACTTACGAGCCCTTAACCAACAATGCAGAGTTTTTAAAAAAGTAAGTCAGAAAAACGTGCTAAATAAATGGTAACACAATAAAATAATAATAACGAGGCTATTTACAAGGTGTACCGGTAGTGTGTCAAGGGTGTAGGGGTTAGTTCGACCAGGGCCCACAGTGCACCATACAGGGTGGCATTTGGGATGCAGGCTTATGTCTCTGAGAGCTTGTACTGCTATGTGCTACGTCCTTTCAGAGCCCAACCCACACAGCAGGTTCCCAGCAGCTGGGCTTTAATGGCCTATCAGAAATCAAGTCAGCTACCTATATAGCTCAAGAGGTATTGAGGGGAAATGGGATGAAGATTCCCCGGGGGGGGGAGTGCTATTTTTTTTCCGTACTGTGGGTTACAAATTGTTGCTTACTGGAAAATACTCAAACACACGGTCACGTTGTACAGCGCCATTACGGCTATTCGCAGGGCTATATTTTGGGCTTCATGGGCGGTGCACAATTGGCCCAGCGTTTCTCTATCCTCTAAAAACAGAAATAAATGTTTTTGCCTTTATTCAGATTACAATCGCTCTCTTTTTTTTTTTTTAAACGGATGGGGGCTCCTGCGTGACTGGGGGCTCCCGAGTGGATGGGGTATCCAGAGTGGATGGGGTATCCAGAGTGGATGGGGTATCCAGAGTAGATGGGGTATCCAGAGTGGATGGGGACTCCAGAGTGGATGGGGTATCCAGAGTGGATGGGGTATCCAGAGTGGATGGGGTATCCAGAGTGGATGGGGTATCCAGAGTGGATGGGGTATCCAGAGTGGATGGGGACTCCAGAGTGGATGGGGTATCCAGAGTGGATGGGGTACCCAGAGTGGATGGGGTACCCAGAGTGGATGGGGTATCCAGAGTGGATGGGGTACCCAGAGTGGATGGGGTATCCAGAGTGGATGGGGTACCCAGAGTGGATGGGGATCCAGAGTGGATGGGGTATCCAGAGTGGATGGGGTACCCAGAGTGGATGGGGACTCCAGAGTGGATGGGGTATCCAGAGTGGATGGGGACTCCAGAGTGGATGGGGTATCCAGAGTGGATGGGGTATCACGCTTTGCCATGGTAATAATATGATTGCATGATATTCTCTGAAGGAGGAGTCACTCTGCCACGGTAATAATATGATTGGTTGATATTCTCTGAAGGAGGAGTCACTCTGCCACGGTAATAATATGATTGGTTGATATTCTCTGAAGGAGGAGTCACTCTGTCACAGTAATAATATGATTGGTTGATATTCTCTGAAGGAGGAGTCTCTCTGTCACAGTAATAATATGATTGGTTGATATGTCTGCTCTATCAACACGGCTCAGTAGATGACATGGTAAGTGTGTTCAGTGTGAATGATTGTGTTCACATGTTGTACATTATCTACAGATACACCTGCACATAGCAGAGGGACGGTTACAATTACCTTGGTTACAATTACCTTGGTTACAATTACCTTGGACACAAATTACATTGGTTACAATTACCTAGGTTACAATTACCTTGGACACAAATTACATTGGTTACAATTACCTAGGTTACAATTACCTTGGACACAAATTACATTGGTTACAATTACCTAGGTTACAATTACCTTGGACACAATTTACCTTGTTTACAATTGCCTTGGTCACAATTACCTTGGACACAAATTACCTTGGTTACTATTACCTTGGTTACAATTACCTTGGACACAAGTTACTGTGCAGTATATAACAATGTTATGTTCAATATTTTGGCCTCCCTGGGATTGACTGTGTTACTGTACCTCCTTGATACTCAGAAGATAATTACATAAGTTACTACCTCATACATAATGTCAAGTGTGGGCTTTTATTCAATCTTTACTCACAGCCTCATGCAATTCCCATATTGGGGGTCATCCAGAGGTCAGCTTTTGTAATGTTTGATAACTAACAGTATCAGAAAATATCCTCGATTATCTTTGAATAATAAAATGATCAAAACCTTGGATCAAAGCCTTGGATCGGGAGAATCAGACTTTGAGATCTTTTCAGATATTTCAGATGTTCCCAGGATCGACTATCTTTGTTTGTATCCCAAAATGGCACCCTATTCCCTACACAGTGCACTACTTTTAGGGGCTCTGGATAAAAGCAGTGCACTACATAGGGAATAGGATGACAATTGGGACGCAGTCTTTTTCGTTGCATCACATAATCTGAACAAAATATATTTCTGCCTTGCTGAGTTGTAGGTCTCTCTACATGTCTCTTCTCTGTCACATGTGTTGATTCCCGCTCTCTGAATCACAGAGCTCTGCGCTGACAGTCTCTTGGAACAAGCCAGACAGTTTTTTTTCCTTTAACGGGCGGATTTCTCTTTCAGAAGTCGTGGAAAGTTGAAAAGATTCCTGACAAGTTATTTATCTTTCACCACGGGGAAGTGCAGTGAGAGCTCTGCTTCCTCCTGAAAAGTGAATGTACACACATGAAGCACACACCCATGAGGGACAAGAGAGTGACACACACACACACACTAAATGTTTTTATTTTTTGGGGGGGGTAGATCAGCTTTCATATTGCTGATAGATTGTGGTTTATATCAACGCATTAATCTACATAATTTCTAATCTCACATATCTTTTTGTTGCAAATATTTTCTAAAAGTATTGTCCTTTATTATCTCCACCTAACACTACCATCTCTCCTCTAATTGGAGTAAACTAATGGACGACAACTATTAGGCTTCTACTTCCAGCTTTCAGCTACCCTCAACCCCTCCCATCTATCTCTGAACGCCATCCAGTCCCATCCTTCAGCTACCCTCAACCCCTCCCATCTATCTCTGAACGCCATCCAGTCCCATCCTTCAGCTACTCTCAACCCATCCCATCTATCACTGAACACCATCCAGTCCCATCCTTCAGCTACTCTCAACCCATCCCATCTATCACTGAACACCATCCAGTCCCATCCTTCAGCTACTCTCAACCCCTCCCATCTATCTCTGAACGCCATCCAGTCCCATCCTTCAGCTACCCTCAACCCCTCCCATCTATCTCTGAACACCATCCAGTCCCATCCTTCAGCTACTCTCAACCCCTCCCATCTATCTCTGAACGCCATCCAGTCCCATCCTTCAGCTACCCTCAACCCCTCCCATCTATCTCTGAACACCATCCAGTCCCATCCTTCAGCTACCCTCAACCCCTCCCATCTATCTCTGAACACCATCCAGTCCCATCCTTCAGCTCCCCTCAACCCCTCCCATCTATCTCTGAACACCATCCAGTCCCATCCTTCAGCTACCCTCAACCCCTCCCATCTATCTCTGATCACCATCCAGTCCCATCCTTCAGCTACCCTCAGCCCATCCCATCTATCACTGAACACCATCCAGTATTGTTTTCTATTTGCCATATATTTTTCAACTGAAACATAATCATTAGTATGTCATAATTTATCACAAGGGAAAGCTGACAGACGGTTTAAAAAGACAATAATTTGAATGGTACGACAACAGTTAAATAGATGTAATCATTTCAACGGCGGTAAAAGGTCAGGAAATTGAAGACCTATAGCAAGGAAGCCTATTATTGTGAGCAGTGATATATGTCATTTAATTAAAAAGCCTTCCATTAAAATGACTTCAGTCTCATTGGTCTTGTTTCAGACGTGAAGGGATGGGGTACTGTTTTATCTAAAGATTTCTTGTAATTAATGCAGGGTATATGGGCATTGACATCAACTATTCCACTGGCCAGAAGTAGTGGAAAGCCTCCTTTGTAAAACACAACAAAAGGTGTCCTTTTATCTGAAAGAGAAGGGGACGGCTGCCTACATTGCATTTCAAACAATCTAATCTCGTTCGACGGGTCAAGATAGTATATTTTTATCTTCTCCTACCCGGGCAGAGTAATGCATGTATCTATGTCTCTGGTCCAGGACAGAGTACTACATTTATCTCTGGTCTAGGACAGAGAACTACATTTATATCTGGTCTAGGACAGAGTACTACATTTATATCTGGTCTAGGACAGAGTACTATATTTATCTCTGGTCTAGGATAGAGAACTACATTTTATCTCTGGTCTAGGATAGAGAACTACATTTTATCTCTGGTCTAGGACAGAGTACTACATTTATATCTGGTCTAGGACAGAGTACTACATGTATATCTGGTCTAGGACAGAGTACTACATTTATCTCTGGTCTAGGACAGAGTACTATATTTATCTTTGGTCTAGGACAGAGTACTACATTTTTCTCTATCTCTGGTCTAGGACAGAGTTCTACATTTATCTCTGGTCTAGGACAGAGTACTACATTTATATATGGTCTAGGACAGAGTACTACATTTATATCTGGTCTACAACAGAGTACTACATTTATCTCTGGTCTAGGACAGAGTACTACATTTATCTCTGGTCTAGGATAGAGAACTACATTTTTTATCTGGTCTAGGACAGAGTACTACATTTTTCTCTATCTCTGGTCTAGGACAGAGTACTACATTTATCTCTGGTCTAGGACAGAGTACTACAATCATATCTGGTCTACAACAGAGTACTACATTTATCTCTGGTCTAGGACAGAGTACTACATTTATCTCTGGTCTAGGATAGAGAACTACATTTTTTATCTGGTCTAGGACAGAGTACTACATTTATCTCTGGTCTACGACAGAGTACTATATTTATCTCTGGTCTAGTACAGAGTACTATATTTATATCTGGTCTAGGACAGAGTACTATATTTATCTCTGGTCTAGGACAGAGTACTACATTTATCTGTGGTCTAGTACAGAGTACTATATTTATCTGTGGTCTAGGACAGATGACTACATTTATCTCTATCTCTCATATTGAGACTAGGGCAGAGGGCCACAGAGGACCACCGGATCAATATTTTCCAGGTTTAAACCACAGGATTATCTGCCTCCTCACACAAACCCTCAGCTGTGACATTAATCTATGTCTGTCCTCCACTGTTCTGGAGGTCATACTCTAGACAGCTCTTTGCTATATAGACACTGTTCAAAATCAAATCAAATGTCATTTGTCACATGCACAGAATACTACAGTTGTAGACCTTTCAGTGAAATACTGACTACTACAGTTGTAGACCTTACAGTGAAATACTGACTACTACAGTTGTAGACCTTTCAGTGAAATACTGACGTACAAGCCCTTAACCAACAATGTAGTTTTAAGAAAGATCCTTAAAAAAATAAGAAATAAAGTAACAAATAATTTAAGAGAAGCAGTAAATAACAATTTTTATTTCTGAGGCTCTATACAGGGGGTATTGGTACAGAGTCAATGTGGAGGCTATATACAGGGGGTACCGGTACAGAGTCAATGTGGAGACTATATACAGGGGGTACCGGTACAGAGTCAATGTGGAGACTATATACAGGGGGTACCGGTACAGAGTCAATGTGGAGGCTATATACAGGGGGTACTGGTACAGAGTCAATGTGGAGGCTATATACAGGGGGTACCGGTACAGAGTCAATGTGGAGGCTATATACAGGGGGTACCGCTACAGAGTCAATGTGGAGACTATATACAGGGGGTACCAGTACAGAGCCAATGTGGAGGCTATAAACAGGGGGTACCGGTACAGAGTCAATGTGGAGACTATATACAGGGGGTACTGCACAGAGTCAATGTGGAGGCTATATACAGGGAGGTACCGGTACAGAGTCAATGTGGAGGCTATATACAGGGGGTACCGCTACAGAGTCAATGTGGAGACTATATACAGGGGGTACCGGTACAGAGTCAATGTGGAGGCTATATACAGGGGTACCAGTACAGAGTCAATGTGGAGGCTATATACAGGGGGTACCTGTACAGAGTCAATGTGGAGGCTATATACAGGGGGTACCAGTACAGAGTCAATGTGTTTAGGCTATATACAGGGGGTACCAGTACAGAGTCAATGTGGATGCTATATACAAGGGGTACCGGTACAGAGTCAATGTGGAGACTATATACAGGGGTACCGCTACAGAGTCAATGTGGAGGCTATATACAGGGGGTACCGGTACAGAGTCAATGTGGAGGCTATATACAGGGGGTACTGCACAGAGTCAATGTGGAGACTATATACAGGGGGTACCGGTACAGAGTCAATGTGGAGGCTATATACAGGGGGTACCGGTACAGAGTCAATGTGGAGGCTATATACAGGGGGTACCGGTACAGAGTCAATGTGGAGACTATATACAGGGGGTACCAGTACAGAGTCAATGTGCTGGGCACTGGTTAGTTGAGGTAATATGTACATGTAGGTAAAGTTATTAATGTGACTATGCATAGATAATAACAGAGAGTAGCAGCAGTATAGAAGAGGAGGGATTTAACTAGTCTTTGTAGCCATTTGATTAGATGTTCAGAAGTCTTATGGCTTGGGGGGGTAGAAGCAGTTTAGAAGCCTCTTGGACCTAGACTCGGTGCTCTGGTACCGCTTGCCATTACAGGCAGTGAATCAATCAGTCAGGATGCTTTCGATGGTGCAGCTGTAGAACCTTTTGAGGATCTGAGGACCCATGCCAAATCTTTTCAGTCTCCTGAGGGGGAATAGGTTGTCGTGCCCTCTTCACCTGTCACATTGAGGGAGAGGTTGTTGTCCTGGAACTACACGGCCGGGTCTCTGACATCCTCGTTATATGCTGTCTAGTCGTTGTTGGTGGTCAGGCCTACCACTGTTGTGTCACCGGAAAACTTAATGTTGTTGTTGGAGTCGTGCCTGGCCGTGCAGTCATGAGGGAACAGGGAGTACAGGAGGGTACTGAGCACGCACCCCTGAGGGGTCCCGTTTTAAGAATCAGTGTGGCGGATGTGTTGTTACCTACCCTTACCACCCGGGGCGGCCCGTCAGGATGTCCAGAATGCAGTTGCAGAGGGAGGTGTTTAGTGCCATCATCCTTAGCTTAGTGATGCGCTTTGAGGGCACTACGATGTTGAACACTGAGCTGTAGTCAATGAATAGCATTCTCAAATAGGTGTTCCTTTTGTCCAGGTGGGAAAGGGCAGTGCGGAGTGCAATACAGATTGCATCATCTGTGGATCTGTTGGGGCGGTATGCAAATTGGAGTGGGTCTAGGGTTTCTGGGATAAGGGTGGAGATGTGAGCCATGACCAGCCTTTCAAGGCTACAGATGTGAGTGCTACGGATCGATAGTCATTCATGCAGGTTACCTTAGTGTTCTTGGGCTCAGGGACTATGGTGGTCTGCTTGAAACATGTTGGTATTACCAACTCAGACATGGAGAGGTTGAAAATGTCAGTGAAGACACTTGCCAGTTGGTCAGCGCATGCTCGGAGTACACGTCCTGGTAATCCATCTGGCCCTGCGGCCTTGTAAATGTTGACCTGTTTATAGGTCTTTCTTACATCGGCTGCGGAGAGAGTGATCACACCGTCACCTGGAACAGATGGTGCTCTCGTGCATGGTTCAGTGTTACTTGCCTTGAAGCAAGCATAGAAGTAATTTAGCTCGTCTGGTAGGCTCGTGTCACTGGGCAGCTCTCGGCTGTGCTTCCCTTTGTAGTCTGTAATAGTTTACAAGCCCTGCCACATCGGACGAGCTTCGGAGCCGGTGTAGTATGATTCAATCTTAGTTCTGTATTGACGCTTTGCCTGTTTGATGGTTCGTCGGAGAGCATAGCTGGATATTTTTTAATCTTCCCGGGTTAGTGTCCCGCTCCTTGAAAGCGGCAGCTCTACCCTTTAGCTCAGTGCGGATGTTGCTTGTAATCCATGGCTTCTGGTTTGGGCATGTACATACAGTCGCTGCGGGACGACATATTCAATGCACTTATTGATGAATCCGGTGACTGACGTGGTATATGGTATTTGGAGTTTTATTAGGATCCCCGTTAGCAGCAGATACTCTTCCTGGGGTCCACTCAAAACATGAAACATAATACAGAATTACATAACACAGAGCATCAATAGACAAGAACAGCTCAAGGACAGAATTACATATATATTTTTTTAAAGGCACACGTAGCCTACACATAAACATCCCCCCTGAAGCTGATACATCGACGGCACTGAAAGAAATTCATTTCACTCTAGGTAAATTGGAAACCACATATCCCGAGGCTGCATTTATTGTGGCTGGGGATTTTAATAAGGCTAATTTGAAAACAAGGCTTCCAAAATTTTACCAGCAAATCCAATGTGCCACCCGGGCTGGTAAAATCCTGGATCATTGTTATTCCAACTTCTGTGATGCATACAAGGCTATTCTCCGCCCTCCTTTTGGCAAGTCTGACCATGACTCCATTTTGTTGCTCCCAGCCTACAAACAGAAACTAAAACAGGAAACGCCCTTTCTCAGGTCTGTTCAACGCTGGTCCGACCAATCCGATTCCATGCTGCAAGATTGCTTCGAGCACGTGGACTGGGATATGTTCCGGACAGCATCTGACAACAACATTGATGTATATGCTGATTCGGTGAGCGAGTTTATTAGCAAGTGCATTGGCGATGTTGTACCCATAGCAAATATTAAAACCTTCCCCAACCAGAAACCGTGGATTGATGGCAGCATTCGCGCAAAACTGAAAGCGCGAACCACTGCTTTTACCGGAAACATGACTGAATACAAACAGTGCAGCTATTCCCTCCGCAAGGCAATCAAACAAGCTAAGCGTCAATATAGAGACAAAGTAGAGTCACAATTCAATGGCTCAGACACAAGAGGAATGTGGCAGGGTCTACAGTCAATCACGGACTACAAAAAGAAAACCAGCCCCGTTGCGGACCATGATGTCCTGCTCCCAGACAAACTAAACAACTTCTTTGCTCGCTTTGATGACAATACAGTGCCACCGATACCAAAACCTGCGGGCTCTCCTTCACCGCAGCCAATGTGAGAAAAACATTTAAATGTGTTAACCCTCGCAAGGCTGCCGGCCCAGATGGCATCCCTGGCCGTGTCCTCAGAGCATGCGCAGACCAGCTGGCTGGTGTGTTTACGGACATATTCAATCAGTCCCTATCCCAGGCTGCTGTTCCCACATGCTTCAAGAGGGCCACCATTGTTCCTGTTCACAAGAAAGCTAAGGTAACTGAGCTAAATGACTATCGCCCCGTAGCACTCACTTCCGTCATCATGAAGTGCTTTGAGAGATTAGTCAAGGATCATATCACCTCCATCCTGCCAGACACCCTGGACCCACTCCAATTTGCTTACCGTCCCAATAGGTCCACAGACGACGCAATCGCAATCACACAACATACTGCCCTAACCCACCTGGACAAGAGGAATACTTATGTAAGAATGCTGTTCATCGACTACAGCTCAGCATTTAACACCATAGTTCCCTCCAAGCTCGTCATTAAGCTCGAGACCCTGGGTCTTGACCCAGCCCTGTGCAACTGGGTCCTGGACTTCCTGACGGGCCGGCCCCAGGTGGTGAGGGTAGGAAACAACATCTCCACCCCGCTGATCCTCAGCACTGGGGCCCCACAAGGTTGCGTTCTCAGCCCTCTCCTGTACTCCCTGTTTACCCATGACTGCGTGGCCAAGCACGCATCCAACTCGATCATCAAGTTTGCTGACGACACTACAGTGGTAGGCTTGATTACCAACAACGACGAGACGGCCTACAGGGAGGAGGTGAGGGCCCTCGGAGTGTGGTGTCAGGAAAATAACCTCTCACTCAATGTCAACAAAATAAATGAGATGATCATGGACTTCAGGAAACAGGAGAGGGAGCACCCCGCCATCCACATCAAGGGGACAGTAGTGGAGGAGGTGGAAAGTTTTAAGTTCCTTGGCGTACACATCACGGACAAACTGAATTGGTCCACCCACACAGACAGCGTTAAACAGCCATCACTAACATTGAGTGGCTGCTGCCAACATACTGACTTAAATCTCTAGCCACTTTAAACATAGGAATTGGATGTAACAAATGTATCACTAGCCACTTTAAACAATTTTGTATATAATGTTTACGTATCCGACATACTCATATCAAATGTATACACTGTACTCTAAACCATCTACTGTATCTTGCCTATGCCGTTCGGCCATCGACCCAAATCTCTAGCCACTTTAATAATTATAACTGGATGAAATAATGTATCACTAGCCACTTTAAACAATGCCATTTATATAATGTTTACATACCCTACATTACTCATCTCATATATATATGTGTATATACTGTACTCCATACCATCTACTGCATCTTGCCTATGCCGGTCAGCCATCGCTCATCAATATATTTATATGTACATACTCGTATTCATTCCTTTACTCTTGTGTGTATAAGGTAGTTGTTGTGAATTTATTAGATTACTTGTTAGATACTACAGTGGTCGGAACTAGAAGCACAAGCATTTCGCTACACTCGCATTAACATCTGCTAACCATGTGTATGTGACAAATACAATTTGATTTGATTTGATTTGTGAAGAAGGCGCAACAGCGCCTCTTCAACCTCAGGAGGCTGAAGAAATTCGGCTTGTCACCAAAATCACTCACAAACTTCTACAGATGCACAATCGAGAGCATCCTGTCGGGCTGTATCACCGCCTGGTACGGCAACTGCTCCGTTCACAACCATAAGGCTCTCCAGAGGGTAGTGAGGACTGCACAACGCATCACCGGGGGTAAACTACCTGACCTTCAGGACACCTACACCACCCGATGTCACAGGAAGGCCAAAAAGATAATCAAGGACAACAACCACCCGAGCCACTGCCTGTTCACCCCACTATCATCCAGAAGGCGAGGTCAGTACAGGTGCATCAAAGCTGGGACCGAGAGACTGAAAAACAGCTTCTACCTCAAGGCCATCAGACTGTTAAACAGCCATCACTAACATTGAGTGGCTGCTGCCAACATACTGACTTTAATCTCTAGTCACTTTAAACATAGGAATTGGATGTAACAATGTATCACTAGCCACTTTAAACAATTTTGTATATAATGTTTACTTATACGACATACTTATATCAAATGTATACACTGTACTCTAAACCATCTACTGTATCTTGCCTATGCCGTTCGGCCATCGACCCAAATCTCTAGCCACTTTAATAATTATAATTGGATGAAATAATGTATCACTAGCCACTTTAAACAATGCCATTTATACAATGTTTACATAGCCTACATTACTCATCTCATATATATATATATATATATATATATATATATGTATATATATATGTGTATATACTGTACTCCATACCATCTACTGCATCCTGCCTCACTCATCCATATATTTAAATGTATATACTCGTATTCATTCCATTACTCTTGAGTGTATAAGGTATTTGTTGTGAATTTGTTAGATTACTTGTTAGATACTACAGTGGTCGGAACTAGAAGCACAAGCATTTCGCTACACTCGCATTAACATCTGCTAACCATGTGTATGTGACAAATAAAATTTGATTTGATTTGATTTGTGAAGAAGGCGCAACAGCGCCTCTTCAACCTCAGGAGGCTGAAGAAATTCGGCTTGTCACCAAAATCACTCACAAACTTCTACAGATGCACAATCGAGAGCATCCTGTCGGGCTGTATCACCGCCTGGTACGGCAACTGCTCCGTTCACAACCATAAGGCTCTCCAGAGGGTAGTGAGGACTGCACAACGCATCACCGGGGGTAAACTACCTGACCTTCAGGACACCTACACCACCCGATGTCACAGGAAGGCCAAAAAGATAATCAAGGACAACAACCACCCGAGCCACTGCCTGTTCACCCCACTATCATCCAGAAGGCGAGGTCAGTACAGGTGCATCAAAGCTGGGACCGAGAGACTGAAAACAGCTTCTACCTCAAGGCCATCAGACTGTTAAACAGCCATCACTAACATTGAGTGGCTGCTGCCAACATACTGACTTTAATCTCTAGTCACTTTAAACATAGGAATTGGATGTAACAATGTATCACTAGCCACTTTAAACAATTTTGTATATAATGTTTACTTATACGACATACTTATATCAAATGTATACACTGTACTCTAAACCATCTACTGTATCTTGCCTATGCCGTTCGGCCATCGACCCAAATCTCTAGCCACTTTAATAATTATAATTGGATGAAATAATGTATCACTAGCCACTTTAAACAATGCCATTTATACAATGTTTACATAGCCTACATTACTCATCTCATATATATATATATATATATATATATATGTATATATATATGTGTATATACTGTACTCCATACCATCTACTGCATCCTGCCTCACTCATCCATATATTTAAATGTATATACTCGTATTCATTCCATTACTCTTGAGTGTATAAGGTATTTGTTGTGAATTTGTTAGATTACTTGTTAGATACTACTGCATGATTGGAACTAGAAGCACAAGCATTTCGCTACACTCGCATTAACATCTGCTAACCATGTGTATGTGACAAATACAATTTGATTTGATTTGAACTATCTAAGTCAAATAGGGGAGAGGCGTTGTGCCGTGAGGTGTTTCTTAATCTGTTTTTTTGTTTGGTTTGCTGTTTATTTGAGCAATATGAGATGGAAGGAAGTTTACAATTCAATAAGGGCTCTTTATAATACTGTACGCTTTTTTGAATTTTTTCTGGATTTGGGGACTGTGAAAAGTCCCCTGGTGGCATGCCTGGTGGGATAAGTGTGTGTCAAGCTGTGTGTAAATTGGCTATGCAAACAATTTGGGATTTTCAACACATTGTTTCTAATAAAAAGAAGAAGTGATGCAGTCAGTCAGCTCTTAGCCAAGAGAGACTGGTATGCATAGTATTTATTTCAGCCCTCTGATTACAATTAAGAGCAAAAGTGCTGCTCTGTTCTGTGCAGAGCTAGGTCTTTCCTTGCGGCACTGGACCACACGGCTGGACAATATTCAAGATTAGACAAAACTAGAGTCTGCAGAACATGCTTTTTGGAGAGTGGTGTCAAAAAAACAGAACATCTCTTTATCAAGGACTCTCTCCATCTTTAAAAGCATTGAATATAAATGTTTTGAGCAATGCAGTTTACAATCTAAGGTAATGCCAAGTAATTTAGTCTCCTCAACTTGTTCAACAGGCCACACCATTCATTAACAGATTCAGCTGAGGTCTAGAAGTTAAGGAATGATTTGTACCAACTACAATGCTCTTAGTTTTAGAGATGTTCAGGAACCATTCATCAGCATACATGGACACACACGCTTTGTATAATGCCAGAGGCAAGGTCATTGGTAAAAAAATAGAAAAGAGTAGAGGGCCTAGAGAGCTGCCCTGCGGTACACCACACTTTACATGTTTGACATTAGAGAAGCTTCCATTAAAGAAAACCCGTTGAGTTCTAAAAGATGGATAGCTCTGAATCCACGATACGGCAGAGGTTGAATAGCCATAGCATTGAAGTCTTTTTCAACAACAGGATATGGTCAGTAATGCAGCAACGGCTGCATTGAAATCAGTACAGTACAGCTCCCACAGTCTTATTATTAGCAGTTTCTTTCAACCAATCATCAGTCATTTGTGTCAGTTCAGTACATGTTGAGTGCCCGTCTCTATAAGCATGCTGAAAGTCTGTTGTTATTTTGTTTACAGAGAAATGCCATTGTATTTGGTCAAACACAATTTTTTTCCCAACAAGAGCTGGCAGCAAGCTGGCAGCAAGCTGGCAGCAAGCTTATAGGTCTGCTGTTAGAACCAGTAAAGGCCGCTTTACCACTCTTGTGTTGCGGATTTACTTTTGCTTCCCTCCAGGCCTGAGGACAAAGACTTTCCTCTAGGCTCAGATTAAAATATAACAGATAGGAGTGGCTATAGAGTCAGCTACCATCCTCAGTAGCTTTCCATCTAAGTTGTCAATGCAAGGAGGTTTGTCGTTATTGATCGATAACAAAAAAAAATCCACCTCTCCCACACAATTTTTACAAAATTCAAACTTGAACCTCTTTTCTTTCATTATTTGTTGAATACAATTGCTCACTGTTTGTTGTTGGCATTTCCTGCCTAAGTTTGCCAACTTTGCCAATGAAATTATAATTAAAATAATTGGCAACATCAAATGGTTTTGTGATGAATAAGCCATCTGATTTGATGAAAGATGGAGCTGAATTTGTCTTTCTGCCCATAATTTCATTTAAAGTACTCCCCCAAAAAAATCCATCGATCTTTTTACCATTGATCTTTGCTTCATAGTAAAGTTTCTTCTTCTTTTTGTTGAGTTTAGTCACATAATTTCCCAATTTGTGAGTCAGATGTGCAGCCAGACTTATTAGCCACTCCTTTCGCCCCGTCTCTTTCAACCGTACAGTTTTTCAATTCCTCATCAATCCAGGGAGCCTTAAAAGTTATACTCCTCAATGCCATTGGCCCGAAACATATTCCAACATATTCCAGTCTGTGCTACGAAAACAGTCCTGTAGCTTAGCATCCCTGTCATCTGACCACTTCCATAATGAGCGAGTCACTGGTACTTCCTGCTTTAGTTTTTGCTTGTAAGCAGGAATCAGGAGGATAGAATTATGGTCAGATTTTCCAAATAGAGGGCAAGGGAGAGCTTTGTTCTCGTCTCTTTGTGTGGAGTAAAGGTGGTCTAGTTTTTTTCCCCCTCTTGTTGCACATGTGACATGCTGGTAGAAATGAGGTAAAACAGATTCAAGTTTGGCTGCATTAAAGTCCCCGGCCACTAGGAGCACCGCTTCTGTGTGAAAATTATCTTGTTTGCTTATGGCCTTATTCAGCTCATTGAGTGCGGTCTTAGTGCCAACATCGGTTTGTAGTGGTACGTAGACGGTTTCCGAACATATAGATGAAAACTCTCTTGGTAGATAGTGTGGTCTACAGCGTATCATCAGGCGAGCAATACCTCGAGACTACCTTAATATTAGACATCGTGCACCAGCTGTTATTGACAAATAGACACACACCCCCACCCCTTGTCTTAAAAGACGTAGATGTTCTGTCCTGCCGATGCATGGAAAACCCAACCAGCTGTATATTATCCGTGTCGTCGTTCAGCCACGACTCGTTGAGACATAACATACTACATTTTTTTTATGTCCCGTTGTTAGGACAGTCTTGAACGGAGCTCATCCAGTTTATTCTCCTGTGATTGCACGTTGGCTAAAATAACGTATGGTAGAGGTGGGTTATTCCCTCGCTGACGAATTCTCACAAGGAACCCTGATCTCCTCCCCCTAAATTTCCTTATTTTTCTTCATGTGAATGACGGGGACTTGTCTGGGAGCAACACTATCTCCTTCCTGTCTGACTCATTAAAGAAAAACATCTTTGTCCATTTCGAGGTGAGTAATCGCTGTTCTGATATCCAGAAGCTCTTCTCGGTCATAATAGACGGTAGCATCAACATTATGTACAAAATAAGTTTAAAAAAACCACACAAAATGGCACAATTGGTTAGGAGCACGTAAAACGGCAACCATCCCCTCCGGCGCCATTCTTCCTATCCTATTGTCATGAGTCTTGTCCTGGAGGCAGAACTGAGCGATTTCCCCTTAGATAGGCCAGTTGCGAAGTCAAAATTGGCGATATTACACATTTAAGGTTAGGGTTAGGGATAGCTGTGTGGTTAAGGTTCGAGTTAAGTTTAAAATGTATGACTTTGTGGCTGTGCCAGCTATTGTCCACTCTGCAGAGCTGCCTCCAGAACAAGCTTAATGACGAAAAACGCTAACCTGCTACAAGGAACCAAAAACCCCCTCTCTGTGTTGACCTGGTTAGAGGCTAGAGGTCAGAGGTCAGGGTGTTGGGGCTTTATCAGTGGACTCGTTCCTCATTACGAACTCTACCGATACAATGACTGTGTAGTTAAACAAATGTTTTTTTATTTAAATAAATACAAGTCCCAAATGGCACCCTTATCCCTATATAGTGCACTACGTATGATCAAAAGAAGTGCACTATATAGGGAATAGGGTTCCATTTAGGACAGTATCAATATCTGGATGATTCTAGTTCTTGGTAGAAGAATATAATATATTGAGGCATATGAGAAGCTTCAAATACTTTCTATATTCAAACACACAGTCTGAGAAAAACTCTGAATCTAAATAACCGCTCATGCAACTGAGCCTAGTATTGTTTATTGTGAGGAGGAAGAAAATACCAGGATCACATCAGAGACACGCCGTAGAGAAAGAGAGAGACAGCACACTATAATTTGAACTGTTTGCGCATATTTACAATCATTTATATGATTGTAGAAGGAGGCATTTTCTGCTAAACTGTGACCCTTTCTAGAGAGCTCCTCTCTGAACCTGGTCTTTATGCTGCATTATATCATATGATGTAAACCACTTCCGTTGATAACTGTACTGGAACTTAATCCAATTGGACTAATTGATTCTAACTAGACTAATTACTTCACATAATAAACCATAATGTAGTTCAATCCACACTTCAACCCACAATTCCCAAGTCATCTCTCTCTGGGTTGTCGAGGCAAGTGAATAGGACGTTAGAAGAATACGGGGAGTGGAATAGATTCCAATGCAAAAAGTGGGAATTAAAAAATACCCCCCTCCCTCCCTCCCTCCCTGCCTCCCTCCCTCCCTCCCTCCCTCCTGTGAATAATTGGAACGAGGGGAGCTAAACAGAGGCTGAGAGGCACAACACTGTTATCTCCCAAATGGCTCTGGTTCACGAGCCTAGCTAGTGTCCTTCCCTTCATGGTAGACAAGGTCAGCTGTCAACTGAACATTCATCTCCCTGAGTGGGCCTAGAGAGACTATGTATTCCAAATGGCACCCTATTTCCCTATGTAGTGCCCTACTTTTGACCAGGACCCATAGGGTTCTGGTCAAAAGTAGTGCACTATGTAGGGGTAGTGTGCCATTTTGGACACAGACAGAGGAGTCTCGTTGCCCTCCGAGACACACGGCACACATTTGAGTTCATTACTGTAAATCTCAATGCCTGGCTACATGATCTACAGTACCTTTCAAAAGTATTCACCCCCCTAGGCGTTTTTCCTATTTTGTTGCATTACAACCTGTCGTTTAAATAGATTTGATATTTGAATTTCATGTAATGGACATACACAAAGTAGTCCAAAGTGGAGAAGGGAAATGATAAAAATTACTTGTTTTAAAAAATTCAAAAAAAATATATAAAACGTTACAGTGGTGTGTGCATATGTATTCACCCCCTTTGACATGAAGCCCCTAAATAAGATCTGGTGCAGCCAATTACCTTCAGAAGTCACATAATTAGTTACATAAAGTCCACCTGTGTGCAACCTAAGTGTCACATGATCTCAGTATATATACACCTGTTCTGAAAGGCCCCGGAGTCTGCAACACCACTAAGCAAGGGCCACCACCAAGCAAGCGGCACCATGAAGACCAAGGAGCTCTCCAAACAGGTCAGGGACAAAGTTGTGGAGAAGTACAGATCAGGGTTGGGTTATAAAAAAATATCAGAAACTTTGAACATCCCACGGAGCACCATTAAATCCATTATAAATGTTTTTTGAAAGAATATGGCACCACAACAAACCTGCCAAGAGAGGGCCGCCCACCAGAGCTCATGGACCAGGCAAGGAGGGCATTAATCAGAGAGGCAACAAAGAGACCAAAGATAACCCTGAAAGAGCTGTAAAGCTCCACAGCGGAGATTGGTGTATCTGTCCATAGGACCACTTTAAGCCGTACACTCCACAGAGCTGGGCTTTACGGAAGAGTGGCCAGAAAAAAGCCATAGCTTAAAGAAAAAAATTAGCAAACACGTTTGGTTTTCTCCAAAAGGCATGTGGTAGACTCCCGAAACATATGGAAGAAGGTAATCTGGTCAGATGAGACTAAAATTGCACTTTTTGGCCATCAAGGAATCCCCACAGAGAAGCATGGTGGTGGCAGCATCATGCTGTGGGGATGTTTATTTTCTGCAGGGACTGGGAAACTGGTCAGAATTGAAGGAATGATGGATGGCGCTAAATACACAGACATTGTTGAGGGAAACCTGCTTCAGTCTTCCAGAGATTTGAGGACAATGACCCTAAGCATACTGCTAAAGCTACACTCGAGTGGTTTAAGGGGGAATATTCAAATGTCTTGTAATGGCCTAGTCAAAGCCCAGACCTCATTCCAATTGAGAATCTGAGGTATGACTTATAAATTACTGTACACCAGCGGAACCTATCCAACTTAAAGGAGCTGGAGCAGTGTTGCCTTGAAGAATGGTCAAAAATCCCAGGGGTTAGATGTGCCAAGCTTATAGAGACATACCCCAAGAGACGTGCAGCTGTAATTGCTGCAAAAGGTGGCTCTACAAAGTATTGACTTTGTGGGGGGTGAATAGTTATGCACGCTCAAGTTTTCAGATTTCTTTTGTCTTATTTCTTATTTGTTTCCAAATAAAACATATTTTGCATCTTCTAAGTGGTAGGCATGTTGTGTAAATCAAATGATACAAAACCCCAAAATACCATTTTCATTCCAGGTTGTAAGGCAACAAAATAGGAAAAATGCCAAGGGGGGTGAATACTTTCGCAAGCCACTGTATCTCTGTGTATCAGTTACCATACCTCCAAGGTTACAACCCAAATGGAACCCTATTCCTTAAATGGTTCTATCCCAAATGGAACCCTATTCCTTAAATGGTTGTGTCCCAAATGGAACAATATTCCTTATATGGTTGTATCCCAAATGGAACCCTATTCCTTATATGGTTGTGTCCCAAATGGAACCCTATTCCTTATATGGTTGTATCCCAATTGGAACCCTATTCCTTATATGGTTGTATCCCAAATGGAACCCTATTCCTTATATGGTTGTATCCCAAATGGAACCCTATTCCTTATATGGTTGTATCCCAAATGGAACCCTATTCCTTATATGGTTGTATCCCAAATGGAACCCTATTCCTTATATGGTTGTATCCCAAATGGAACCCTATTCCTTATATTGTTGTGTCCCAAATGGAACCCTGTTCATTATATGGTTGCATCCCAAATGGAACCCTGTTCATTATATGGTTGTATCCCAAATGGAACCCTATTCCTTATATGGTTGAATCCCAAATGGAACCCTATTCCTTATATGGTTGCATCCCAAATGGAACCCTATTCCTTAAATGGTTGTGTCCCAATTGGAACCCTATTCCTTATATGGTTGTATCCCAAATGGAACCCTATTCCTTATATGGTTGCATCCCAAATGGAACCCTATTCCTTATATGGTTGTATCCCAAATGGAACCCTATTCCTTATATGGTTGTATCCCAAATGGAACCCTATTCCTTATATGGTTGTGTCCCAAATGGAACCCTGTTCATTATATGGTTGCATCCCAAATGGAACCCTGTTCATTATATGGTTGTATCCCAAATGGAACCCTGTTCATTATATGGTTGCATCCCAAATGGAACCCTATTCTTTATATGGTTCTATCCCAAATGGAACCTTATTCCTTATATGGTTGTATCCCAAATGGAACCCTATTCCTTATATGGTTGTGTCCCAAATGGAACCCTGTTCATTATATGGTTGTATCCCAAATGGAACCCTATTCCTTATATGGTTGTATCCCAAATGGAACCGTATTCCTTATGTTGTGCACTACTTTCAAACAGGGCACAATGACTGTTTTTATGTTGTTGTATTTCAGGCTTGGTGCTATATTTAAGGCCTGGTGCTGTAGTAAAGGCCTGGTGCTGTAGTAAAAGCCTGGTTCTGTATTTAAGGCCTGGTGCTGTATTTAAGTCCTGGTTCTGTAATAAAGGCCTGGTGCTGTAATAAAGGCCTGGTGCTGTATTTAAGTGCTAATTTCCGATTTTTTTATGGCATTTTTTTAGTTCCACCTCTTCTCTTTAATGAGCCACCACTGTTAAAGAAAACACCAACTCAGCACTCAGCTGTTGGAGGGGAGCTGTTTTTCTTTCCTGGAGAGAGAGAGACAGCAGGCTAAAGCTGTCCGTGGCTGATCTCTGACATAGGATGCGCTGTAATTTGGTGGTTGAATGTCCTTTACTGAACTAAGAACTCTCTGTGCTGCTTTTAAACTTAGAGTTTAAAAGCAGGCTACTTACATACAATTTTAGACTTTCCAACAATCACTGCTGCCAGTTATGAGAACAGGTCCTCACAGGTGCTCAAACCTCAAAGCCAGAATAGGTCTGTGTCCTATGGGCCCTGGTTAAAAGTAGTGCACTACATAGGGAATAGGGTTCCATTTGAAAAACAGCCTAGGATGGAGATGGCTTTGGTGTGGCGCTGTGTTGAGGGGAGGTGCCAGTCCTCCACAGTATTTATAGCTGAGCTCATGGGGAGCATCTAAATCCGGTTTGGGCTCCTAATCGTATTCACAGCCAGCTTAACACAGCACCAGCCTCCAACTCCTCTCTCTCCTCCCTCTCCGCCTGCTGGCTGGTCCTCCGGGAAACCAGACCCCAGCCTAATATGTAGAAGTGTACCTCGGTAAATATGGCTGTGAAAGCCAATGTCTTTGGTGGAATAGTGAGGAGAGGAAAGAGAGGAGACAGACTGGGCAGTAAAGAGAGGAGACAGACTGGGCAGTAAAGAGAGGAGACAGACTGGGGAGTAACGAGAGGAGACAGACTGGGGAGTAACGAGAGGAGACAGACTGGGGAGTAACGAGAGGAGACAGACTGGGGAGGAAAGAGAGGAGACAGACTGGGGAGTAAAGAGAGGAGACAGACTGGGGAGTAAAGAGAGGAGACAGACTGGGGAGTAACGAGAGGAGACAGACTGGGCAGTAAAGAGAGGAGACAGACTGGGGAGTAACGAGAGGAGACAGACTGGGCAGTAAAGAGAGGAGACAGACTGGGCAGTAAAGAGAGGAGACAGAGAGGGAAGACTCACACTGCTGGTTTGAACTGCTAAAACCAAACCAATATATTCTGTTGTCTTTCGGTTATGGCTTTCGCTACACAGGAGCAGGAGTTGGTTGGGATTGACGCGCCGGGGTAGCTTGTACATGACCCAAAGCCTGCCTGGCCTCACAGGGCATGAGACTGTAATCCATCACCAGGAAGAGGAAAGGCTAGGGGAGAGGACTAACAAATCAATTCCACAATGGTACGGGGTTGGGCATGAGGCTAGTAACCCCGTCCCGTAGAATCTTTCTGCTACAGGAACAGCAACAAATGACGATCCTACAACTGGATGTGAAGATTTCCCAGAGTCCCCTTTAATCGTATGACCACCGTCAGTGAAAGACTACGGGGAAACTCGGAACGTAAAGATGGGAGCAACGAAAACCAAAAAGAAACTGCTCATTGGCTTAATGAAATGTTGAAACAATGTTTGAGTTCCGTAAAGCTGGCACGGGTTACCAACCAAATGAAGAGATACAAAGCTGCAGATCCTTTGGAATGAGTGAAGCCAGGTGGACCAGCTCTGGATCCACGAGGAAACCAGCACTGGAGAAACAACGCTACACCCTGGACTGGAGGACAGACAACATTGTGAAGGTGTCGCCATCATCCTACAGAAAGAAGTAGAGAAAACTCTAACGGACTGGAAACCAATCAGCAGCAGACTGATAACAGCCAGACTCAATGGGCAACGTACCAAACTAACAATAATCTAATGTTACGTTCCCACAATCAATGCCGGAGATGAAGAAAAAATATCTGTTCTATAACACCCTCCAATCTGAAGTAGAGAAGACACCTGCTCAAAACCTGCTCCTCGTCATCGGAGACCTGAATGCAAAGGTTGTCACGACAACGCTAACTACAGAGAACAATGGGGAAGCTGTGGAGAGATGAATGACAACGGTGAGAGACTGGCAACGCCACAAATTGCCTGGTGACTGGCCGCAGCCGGTTTCCCCACAATACTATCCACAAGCTGACATGGTTTCTCTCCTAATGGAAGAGACAGGAACCAGATTGAACACCTGATGAGCAACGGCAAGCGGAGAAGCTCCCCGAGGGACGTCAGGGTGCGAAGGGCGGCAGATGTCGCCAGTGACCACCATCTTGGGACTGCCAACATCAAACTAAAGCTGAAACGTTGAAGACCACTGACAAAAGGAACAACAAGATTTGATGTCTTCATGCTGAGGGACCAAACCGTCAAGAAAGCCTTCACAAGTTCACAACAAGCATGAAGCCCTTTCAAACAACACAGAAGAAGAAGAAGGCGACTGAGGGGAGTATAGACAGTAAGCGGGAGAAAGTGGTTAAAGCTTACTGTGAACGGAGCAAGAAAGGAATGGGACGTGATCGAGGAACGGATCACCCCAGAAACATAGGACATGATCGAGGAATGTATATCCCCAGAAACATAGGACATGATAGAGGAATGTATATCCCCAGAAACATAGGACATGATAGAGGAATGGATCACCCCAGGAGAGACAACAGGGCCTACCTGGAGGAGAGACAACAGGGCCTACCTGGAGGAGAGACAGTAGGTATACTGGACGAGAGACAACATGGCCCACCTGGAAGAGAGACAGTAGGTATACTGGAGGAGAGACAACAGGGTATACTGGTGGAGAGACAACAGGGTCCACTTGGAGGAGAGACAGTAGGTATACTGGAGGAGAGACAACAGGGTCCACCTGGCAGGAGAGACAGCAGGTATACTGGAGGAGAGACAAAAAGGGCCTACCTGGAGAGAGACAGCAGGGCCTACCTGGAGGAGAGACAGTAGGTATACTGGAGGAGAGACAACAGGGTATACTGGAGGAGAGACAACAGGGTCCACCTGGAGGAGAGACAGTAGGTATACTGGAGGAGAGAAAACAGGGCCCACCTGGAGGAGAGTCAGCAGGTATACTGGAGGAGAGAAAACAGGTATACTGGAGGAGAGTAAAAAGAGTCCACCTGGAGAAGAGACAGCAGGTATACTGGAGGAGAGACAACAGGGCCCACCTGGAGGAGAGACAGCAGGTATACTGGAGGAGAGACAACAGGGCCCACCTGGAGGAGAGACAAAAAGGGCCTACCTGGAGAGAGACAGCAGGGCCTACCTGGAGAGAGACAGCAGGGCCTACCTGGAGAGAGACAGCAGGGCCTACCTGGAGAGAGACAACAGGGACCACCTGGAGGAAAGACAAAAAGGGCCTACCTGGAGAGAGACAGGTATACTGGAGGAGAGACAGTAGATATACTGGAGGAGAGACAGTAGATATGCTGGAGGAGAGACAACAGGTATATTGGAGGAGAGACAGCATGGCCTACCTAGAGGAGCTGGCAAGTGGAGCTGAAAAAGCAACCAGCATGGAACAGTATACAGAATCACTAACCTAATCTGTGGCAGAAAATGCAAGTCAAATGTTCAAATCAAAGACAAGCAAAGCAATCTCCCGATTATAGAAAATGAAAGGGAAGCAAGATGGACAGAACATTTCAGAGGGGTTATCAACAGAGAACCCCATGTGGATCAAATGAACACACCTGGAGCTGTTCCAGAAGATCTAGACATAAACACCGACCCACCAACCAAAGAAGAAACAATCACTACCATCAAGTCACTATAGAATAGGAAAGCTCCAGGTGCTGATAACCTCAACGCAGAGCAGTTCAAAAATCGATCCAGTATTGGCTGCAAACGTCCTTTTTCCTCTCTTCAATGACACCTGGATGAAGGGAAAGATAGCTTCAGATTGGACCAAGGGGGTCACCATACAGGTACATTAAGAAGGGCACACGATGCAACTGCAACAACTGGAGGGCACAACACTTTTATCCGTTCCCAGCAAGACCTTTTGCAAGATTATCATACAACAATGTCTTCAGCTGTGGACAAAGTGCTTAGGAGGAAACAAGCTGGTATTTAGGGGAGGAAGGAGCTGTACAGACCAGATATTCACCTTCAGAAAAGTAATAGGGGGTAAAGTAGCTGTACAGACCAGATCATCACCCTGAGGAACGCCATAGGAGAGAAAGAACCTGTAGGTTGTGTGATGACAGCCTTACTCTTCAACCTGGCATTAGACTGGTGTCATGCAGCGAACAGCAGAATATCAGGCAAGAGGAATACGATGGACCTTGCCTTGTTCTCTAGAAGACTTCCTGATAACCATGCTCTCGTATCATCCCATACACCAACATCTAGAAGACAACACTGACGGAGTCCAGTCCTTTGGCCAGCAAGTCGGCCTCGTTATCAACTACAGCAAGACAAAGGTCATGCCCATCATCACAGTACAATCAGCCAAAATCAAGGAATAGGACCTGGAGGTAACCCGCAGTTTTACTTACCTTGGGGTTAATCATATGCCATGATGGAGGCAACAGCAACGACATCTGCACCAATAAAGCAAGAGCAATCTTTAAAACCTCTTAGGGCTAGGCCCCTTTTTCTCTATTTCCGCCTGAATGACGTGCCCAAAGTAAACTGCCTGTTGCTCCGGCCTTGGATCCAGGATATGCATATAATTGGTACCATTGGAAAGGAAACACTTAGAGTTTTTAGAAATGTTAAAATAATGTAGGTAGAATATAACACAATAGATCCAAAGAAAAACCAACCGGGAAAAAAAAAAGAAAAATGGAAAGTATAGAGGCATACTGAATTCTAGCTCCCAGGATGCAATTCCTATGGCTTCCACAGGGTGCCAGCAGTCTATGTTCAAGGTTTCAGGCTTGTAACTTAAACGAGTAAGAAATATCAGTTTTAGTACAGCGACACAGTCTTGGAAATTAGTGTATGCTCGCGATGAAGACAAGACGCACCTGCTAAAATCGGTTTCCTACTGAACATACTTATTTACGTAAGAAATATTATAGTTTGATTACATTTAAGGGTATCTGAGGAGTAACTAGAAACGTATTTTGACTTGTTGAAATAAAGTTTAGCGGTAGATTTTCGTATTCCTTTCTCTGCGGTTTGAACGAGTGGATTACTCAAATCGATGGCGCCAACTAAACTGACTTTTTGGGATATAAATAAGGATTTTATCTAACAAAACGACACTACATGTTGTAGCTGGGACCCTTTGGATTAAAAAATCAAAAGAAAGGTTTTCATAAAGCACGTGAATATTTAATCGCTATTTGTGAATTTATGAAACCTGTGCCGATTGGAAAAATATTTTGATGTGGGGCGCCGTCCTCAAACAAGGTGCATGGCATGCTTTCGCTGTAATGGCTACTGTAAATCGGACCAGTGCAGTTAGATTAACAATAATTTAAGCTTTCAACCGATATAAGACACTTGTATGTACCTAAATGTTTAATATCCATAATTTGTATGATTATTTGTTTAAATTGCGCACCCTCCAGTTTCACCGGGAAAAGTTCAATAAAATCTGGAAATCTGGACAAAACAGCACAAAAACAAAACTCAAAATATACCAGAGATGGGCAAGTGGCAACTCTCTTTTTAGGTTCAGAATGCTGGAAAATGACAGAAGCAGACCTGATAAAATGATCTACTTTCCACACAACAGGGCCTCCGGAGAGTCATACACATCTTCTGGCCAAACACAATATCAAACACCAGCCTCCTCAGTCAAACGAAGCAGGAAGCCATGGATGCCATACACAAGAGAGACGCCTCTAGAGCTGGATTGGACACGTCCTGAGAAGAGTACAGACTCTATCCCAAAGAAGAGCTGTTATTGGACTCCAGAGGGCAGACGTAAGAGGGGGAGGCCCAAGACAACGTGACGGAGAACAAAAGAGACTGAGCTTCACCAACATCAACAACAGACAGAAATGGAGTACCATCGTTGCTGCCCTACGCGCCAGCCGGCATGATGGGGATGAGTGAGGGAGTGAGAGACTGGGGATTAAAGAGAGGAGACAGATGGGGATGAGTGAGGGAGTGAGAGACTGGGGAGTAAAGAGAGTAGACAGATGGGGATGAGTGAGGGAGTGAGAGACTGGGGAGTAACGAGAGGAGACAGACGGGGATGAGTGAGGGAGTGAGAGACTGGGGAGTAAAGAGAGGAGACAGACTGGGATGAGTGAGGTAGTGAGAGACTGGGGATTAAAGAGAGGAGACAGATGGGGATGAGTGAGGGAGTGAGTGAGAGACTGGGGAGTAAAGAGAGGAGACAGACTGGGATGAGTGAGGGAGTGAGAGACTGGGGAGTAAAGAGAGGAGACAGACGGGGATGAGTGAGGGAGTGAGAGACTGGGGAGTAAAGAGAGGAGACAGACGGGGATGAGTGAGGGAGTGAGAGACTGGTGATTAAATTGAGGAGACAGACTGGGATGAGTGAGGGAGAGACTGGGGAGTAACGAGAGGAGACAGACTGGGATGAGTGAAGGAGTGAGAGACTGGGGAGTAAAGAGAGGAGACAGACGGGGATGAGTGAGGGAGTGAGAGACTGTGGATCAATGAGAGGAAATAGGCTAAGGAGAGTCCATTTGAAAGGGAATTAAAACGTTTGGAATTGAACATTGAATATGTCATCGGTTATTCAATGTTTTATACTGAAAATATATATATAAATGCAACATGTGACAATTTCAAAGATTTGACTGAGTTAAAGTTCATATAAGGAAATCAGTCAATTGAAATAAATGTATTAGGTCCTAATCTATGGATTTCTATGGAATCCTTGTTGGCAATCACAGAGGTCAGACGTTTCTTGTAGTTGGCCACCAGGTTAGCACACATCTTAGGAGGGATTTTGTCCCACTCCTCTTTGCAGATCTTCTCCAAGTCATTAAGGTTTCGAGGCTGACGTTTGGCAACTCAAACCTTCAGCTCCCTCCACAGATGTTCTATGGGATTAAGGTCTGGAGACTGGCTAGGCCCCTCCAGGACCTTAATGTGCTTCTTCTTGAGCCACTCCTTTGTTGCCTTGACCGTGTGTTTTGTGTCATTGCCATTTTGGAATACCCATCCACGACCCATTTTCAATGCCCTGGCTGAGAGAAGGAGGTTCTCACCCAAGATTTGACGGTACATGGCCCTGTCCATCGTCCCTTTGATGCGGTGAAGTTGTCCTGTCCCCTTAGCAGAAAAACAACCCCAAAGCATAATGTTTTCACCTCCAAGTTTGACGGTGGGGATGGTGTTCTTGGGGTCATAGGCAGCATTCCTCTTCCTCCAAACACGGCGAGTTGATTTGATGCCAAAGAGCTCCATTTTGGTTTAATCTGACCATAACACTTTCAGCCAGATGTCCTCTGAATCATTCAGATGTTCATTGGCAAACTTCAGACGGGCATGTATATGTGCTTTCTTGAGCAGGGGGACCTTGCGGGCGCTGCAGGATTTCAGTCCTTCACGGTGTAGTGTGTTACCAATTGTTTGCTTGGTGACTATGGTCCCAGCTGCCTTGAGATCATTGACAAGATCCTTCCGTGTAGTTCTGGGCTGATTCCTCACCGTTCTCATGATCACTGCAACTCCACGAGGTGAGATCTTGAATTAGGCCCCAGGCCGAGGGAGATTGACAGTTCTTTTGTGTTTTTTTCATTTTTCGAATTATCGCACCAACTGTTGTCACCTTCTCACCAAGCTGCTTGGCGATGGTCTTGTAGCCCATTCCAGGCTTGTGTAGGTCTACAATCTTGTCCCTGACATCCTTGGAGAGATCTTTGGTCTTGGCCATGGTGGAGAGTTTGGAATCTGATTGATTGATTGCTTCTGTGAACACAATCTTTTATACAGGTAACAAACTGAGATTAGGAGCACTCCCTTTAAGAGTGTGCTCCTAATCTCAGCTCGTTACCTGTATAAAAGACACCTGGGAGCCAGAAATCTTTTTCTGATTGAGAGGGGGTCAAATACTTATTTCCCTCATTAAAATGCAATTCCATCCATTATCACTGTATACTATGAACATCAAAAACCATTTTCTATACTCAGTGATACAGTACATGAAAGTCCTGTTAGATGTCCCTTGGTCTATATTGTGCTGAACTTTGACCAAATGGTACAAATGAAACAGAAATAGACTCAGAGGTTATAGACTAAAGTGCAACAGAGTGTCTCTCTCTGTCTCTCTCTCTCAATCTCTCTCTCTCTCTCTCTCTCTCTCTCTCTCTCTCTCTCTCTCTCTCTCTCTCTCTCTCTCTCTCTCTGTCTCTCTCTCCACCACTAGGCTACCTGCCACCCCCAACAGTCAATATGTCAGTTGGGGTGTATTCACTGTTTCAGTTGTACAATCCATACTAGCCTCAAACATGGTACAGAACACACTGAGAAACTTGTGTTGTGTACTCAGTGATTTAATACACATTATTATGATTGTCCTTTTAGATGTGAGATGTACTTTTGGTACTGAACTTTGGCCAATGATCCAATTAATTACACATAAACTTATAGACTTATGCATAATTACATTTGCAGGCAATATATATCAAAAACACTATATGCAGTTTATTCATATATTCCCACTATTGGGTGGCAGCCTTGAAAAACAACCTCTTAGAATCATATCCCCAACGGATGTGGCTATGGAATATTGTTCAGTGGCATGGGTTTCCCAAGCCGCCCCCTCTCTCTCTCTCTCTGTCTCTGTCTGTCTGTCTGTCTGTCTGTCTGTCTGTCTGTCTGTCTCTCTCTCTCTCTCTCTCTCTCTCTCTCTCTCTCTCTCTCTCTCTCTCTCTGTCTCTCTCTCTCTCTCTCTCTCTCTCTCTCTCTCTCTCTCTCTCTCTGTCTCTCTCTCTCTCTCTCTCTCTCTCTCTCTCTCTCTCTCTCTCTCTCTCTCTCTCTCTCTCTCTCTCTCTCTGCCAGATAAGATGGACGGTGGGGGGAGACAGCAGCCTTTGATCTCCAGCTATTTGGGTCTATAACTAATTAGCTTTGAACGGGTGTCTGCTCGTCCTGCTTATCTTCATTAAAAGCAGTCATTTTCTTTTTAGCATTTAATGGGGTGAGGTCCTGTTCAGGCTGAATCACAGAGGCCCGGTCTCCTTCATCTTTTCAGGGGCTAATATCCTAGCATGTGTTAGCGCCGAAGCTAATCAACCCAAGGGTATTATCATAGCAGCCAAACGGCTAATGTCTTAGCATGTGTTAGCGCTGAAGCTAACCAACCAAGAGGTTCATCACTGCGACCGACCGAATGCCTCTTTAATATGTCACTTTACTGAGCCAACACAGAAGAGCTACGAACACAATCACACAATGAGGGATCCACTTGGGTGTTACAAGATAAATCAATTTATGTAATTATCGTTATCCTATTAAAGACCCCAAAAAACTATTACAATGCCTGTATAGGAGAGGAACTGTTAATAGCCCAGTGCGTAGAATATCTGCAGGGTGAGGATCAGCACCATGGACAGCAGCCAGCGGCCTGCAGAGTGAGATCAGCACCATGGACAGTAGTCAGCGGCCTGCAGAGTGAGATCAGCCCCATGGACAGCAGCCAGCGGACCGCAGGGTGAGGATCAGCACCATGGACAGCAGCCCACTGACTGTAGAGTGAGATCAGCACAATGGACAGCAGCCCACTGACTGCAGAGTGAGATCAGCACCATGGACAGCAGCCAGTGGACTGCAGAGTGAGATCAGCACCAAGGACAGCAGCCAGTGGACTGCTGAGTGAGATCAGCACCATGGACAGCAGCCCACTGACTGTAGGATGAGGATCATCACCATGGGCAGCAACCCACTGACTGTAGGATGAGGATCAACACCATGGACAGCAACCCATTGACTGTAGGATGAGGATTAACACCATGGACAGCAACCCACTGACTGTAGGATGAGGATCAACACCATGGACTGCAGCTTTGGGGAACGTACTGTACATATCTAGGACACATCAACATTAAACCAAGTATCTACTTCAAGTATGTAACAAATCACAGTGTTTCTTTCCAGTTGATATGCACAGTGTCTCCTGGACACTGCTAGAACTTCAAGCAGAATATAAAGAGAAAAAAAAAAATCCACTGATCAAAGGAACTCATTGACTTTCACTTGCCACAAGTACATGTGCAACATGAGACTCTTAACTGCAGTAGTAGAGGATTTGTTCAAAGCTCACTGCGTTCATGAATGCCAATAGAACACCAACAGAACAGTCCCTTCTACCCCCAAACGGATGGGGGTTTAACAAGGAGCTTCTGTAGCTACTACCTCCCTCCGCTGGTCCCCTGGCACTACGCAGACAGGTCCCTGGTCCCCTGGCACTACACAGACAGGTCCCTGGGCTCCTGGAACTACACAGACAGGTCCCTGGTCCCCTGGCACTACGCAGACAGGTCCCTGGGCTCCTGGAACTACACAGACAGGTCCCTGGTCCCCTGGCACTACACAGACAGGTTCCTGGGCTCCTGGAACTACACAGACAGGTCCCTGGTCCCCTGGCACTACACAGACAGGTTCCTGGGCTCCTGGAACTACACAGACAGGTCCCTGGTCCCCCGGCACTACGCAGACAGGTCCCTGGTCCCCTGGCACTACACAGACAGGTCCCTGGGCTCCTGGAACTACACAGACAGGTCCCTGGGCTCCTGGAACTACACAGACAGGTCCCTGGGCTCCTGGAACTACACAGACAGGTCCCTGGTCCCCTGGCACTACGCAGACAGGTCCCTGGTCCCCTGGCACTACGCAGACAGGTCCCTGGTCCCCTGGCACTACACAGACAGGTCCCTGGGCTCCTGGAACTACACAGACAGGTCCCTGGTCCCCTGGCACTACGCAGACAGGTCCCTGGGCTCCTGGAACTACACAGACAGGTCCCTGGTCCCCTGGCACTACACAGACAGGTTCCTGGGCTCCTGGAACTACACAGACAGGTCCCTGGTCCCCTGGCACTACACAGACAGGTTCCTGGGCTCCTGGAACTACACAGACAGGTCCCTGGTCCCTGGCACTACGCAGACAGGTCCCTGGTCCCCTGGCACTACACAGACAGGTCCCTGGGCTCCTGGAACTACACAGACAGGTCCCTGGGCTCCTGGAACTACGCAGACAGGTCCCTGGGCTCCTGGAACTACACAGACAGGTCCCTGGTCCCCTGGCACTACGCAGACAGGTCCCTGGTCCCCTGGCACTACGCAGACAGGTCCCTGGTCCCCTGGAACTACGCAGACAGGTCCCTGGTCCCCTGGCACTACACAGACAGGTCCCTGGTCCCCTGGCACTACGCAGACAGGTCCCTGGTCCCCTGGCACTACGCAGACAGGTCCCTGGTCCCCTGGCACTACGCAGACAGGTCCCTGGGCTCCTGGAACTACACAGACAGGTCCCTGGTCCCCTGGCACTACGCAGACAGGTCCCTGGTCCCCTGGCACTACGCAGACAGGTCCCTGGGCTCCTGGAACTACGCAGACAGGTCCCTGGTCCCCCGGCACTACACAGACAGGTCCCTGGGCTCCTGGAACTACGCAGACAGGTCCCTGGGCTCCTGGAACTACACAGACAGGTCCCTGGGCTCCTGGAACTACACAGACAGGTTCCTGGTCCCCTGGCACTACATAGACAGGTCCCTGCCCCCCTGGCACCACACCTGTCACCACACCTCACTGACAGGTCCCTGGTTCTCTAGCACTACACAGACAGGTCCCTGGTCCTCTAGCACCACACAGACAGGTCCCTGGTCCTCTAGCACCACACAGACAGGTCCCTGGTTCTCTAGCACCACACAGACAGGTCCCTGGTCCTCTAGCACCACACAGACAGGTCCCTGGTCCTCTAGCACCACACAGACAGGTCCCTGGTCCTCTAGCACCACACAGACAGGTCCCTGGTTCTCTAGCACCACACAGACAGGTCCCTGGTTCTCTAGCACCACACAGACAGGTCCCTGGTCCTCTAGCACCACACAGACAGGTCCCTGGTCCTCTAGCACCACACTGACAGGTCCCTGGTCCTCTAGCACCACACAGACAGGTCACTGGTTCTCTAGCACCACACAGACAGGTCCCTGACATGATGGTGCAGGGTATTAGTGTTGTTATCATGATGGCCAGAGTATTAGTACCGTTATATTACAGGACTGCTGAGTCTCACATCCAACCTATTGCTATAGTGTTTATGGCTGTCACACTTCACTGTGTCCCAAATGGCACTCTATTCCCCGTGTAGTGCACTACCTCTCCGTAGACCCTGGTCAAAAGTAGTGCACTCCCACAGTGAATAGTGTATCATACGGAACGTAGCCTAAAGCTCATCCCGTCCTGCTAATACTGATCCCATCCTCTGCTCCGCTGGTGTTTTCCTCGAGGAGCCCTCCGCTGGAGCCGCTCAACGACTAGATAAGTGTTCTCTGCTCCCACTAAGTCCATATGAAACAGTTAGTGGGGAATAGCCAGGCCCTGTCAGAGAGAGAAGAGGAGCTCTGTTATAATCTGGACCAGGAGCTTCTTGAGGTTCACACTCCGTCAACTTTCACATTTTTTTCCAAAATCTTTCTGTGCTTTGTCAAGCACTTGGGAATGGTCCCGTCATGGAGAGAGATAATGTATCTGGAGGCTGTAGATAGTTGAAGATCTCACAGTAACTGGCTCTTACTGCTATGTGCTGTTTGACAGTTGTCTTACCTTCTATCTAACCCCCCCTCTCTCTCTCTCTCTCTCTCTCTCTCTCTCTCTCTGTCTGTCTGTCTGTCTTTCTCTCTCTCTCTCTCTCTCTCTCTCTCTCTCTCTCTCTCTCTCTCTCTCGTCTCGTCTGTTTCTCTGTCTCACATTCTCTCTCTCTCTCTCTCTCTCTCTCTCTCTCTCTCTCTCTCTCTCTCTCTCTCTCTCTCTCTCTCTCTCTCTCTCTCTCTCTCTCTCTCTCTCTCTCTCTCTCTCTCTCTCTCTCTCTCTCTCTCTCTCTCTCTCTCTCTCTCTCTCTCTCTCTCTCTCTCTCTCTCTCTCTCTCTCTCTCTCGGTCTCTCTCTCTCTCTCTCTCTCTCTCTCTCTCTCGTCCCGTCTGTTTCTCTGTCTCACATTCTCTCTCTTTCTAGCAGTATGCTCCCCCCCTATTCAAATACTTTTCTTCATCAGAGTTTTCAGTCTTTCGTCATGTAGACCTTGTGCATTGTTCTTAGCTTGAACCGTCATTAGCCAATCACAGAAGGGTTATGTTATTAGTACCCCTTAGATAGTAGTAAAACATCAAAGTGTGGAGCAGACGAACACACCAAATTCACAACAGTGTAAGGAAAGCCGCCTTCCCTATGTAGCAGCAAACATGAGAAAAGTACACCCACGTAACATGATGCAACAGCTACAAACAAATGAATTATCGTGCAATATTAATGATCCATTCTTTTGGGTGTGTAGATTTGTGAAATGTCCTTCTTCTGTCCATGCTATGCTTTAATCTTGTATGCAATGGCTTCCTTTTCAACTTTCAGCTAATTAGCAGTTCCTTTAAAATGTAAATAATGGATTACTCAGTGGCACTACTTTACTTTCCCCGGCCTTAAACCCGCACAACTCCCGCTTCTGTTTTTTTTACTTATTTACCCGCTAAGCTGTTTTCTCCTCCTACAGAGAGAGAGAGAGAGAGAGAGAGAGAGAGAGAGAGAGAGAGAGAGAGAGAGAGAGAGAGAGAGAGAGAGAGAGAGAGAGAGAGAGAGAGAGAGAGAGAGAGAGAGAGAGAGAGAGAGAGAGAGAGAGAGAGAGAGAGAGAGAGAGAGAGAGAGAGAGAGAGAGAGAGAGAGAGAGAGAGAGAGAGAAATAGAGAGACAGAGAGAGAGTATTAGAGGGAACAGAGAGAGAGACAGACACAAATACTTACAGACATAGAGAGAACAGAGAGAGAGAGAGAGAGAGAGAGAGAGAGAGAGAGAGAGACAGAGAGAGAGAGAGACCGAGAGAGAGAGAAAGAGAAATAGAGAGACAGAGAGAGAGTATTAGAGGGAACAGAGAGAGAGACAGACACAAATACTTACAGACAGAGAGAGAACAGAGAGAGAGAGAGAGAGAGAGAGAGAGAGAGAGAGAGAGAGAGAGCAGTGAAAATAAGAAATTAACATTACGCCAACACAGTGACGCCGGTACAAAAGGCCGAACTACGGGTCCTATTTGAGATGGAGAAATAACCTGTTGTTCATTTGCAGGACAGCTGGTTTCTTTACTTGTTCATAGACATCAAAGCACCAGGCTCTGACAGAGATCTGCTTCTCTCTGATTCTCTATAATCCTGTGTTAGAGTCTGAATCGCCAGTCAGCTTTACGGTGTCAGAATCAATCAATTTAAGCAAACAATTTTTATTTTCTCTGATGGCAGTAGTATTCCACTAAATCATTATAAACAACTGTTCATTTTCTGGATGAATGTACACATATGAACTCTATTAGGTTAAACCAGAGAGAAAAGGACATTTCATTTGGGAAAAAGTCATTGCGATTTGCATGGCAGTATCGCTCACAACAGAGAAAAAGATTCCATTAAATAGTTTGATCCGTGAGAGAAATCCATCCACAAGTCTAAAGGGGTCACTCTGATTGGATCAGTCATTGTCACTCTGATTGGATCCGTCATAGTCACTCTGATTGGATCCGTCATTGTCACTCTGATTGGATCAGTCATTGTCACTCTGATTGGATCCGTCATAGTCACTCTGATTGGATCCGTCATTGTCACTCTGATTGGATCAGTCATTGTCACTCTGATTGGATCAGTCATTGTCACTCTGATTGGATCAGTCATTGTCACTCTGATTGGATCCGTCATAGTCACTCTGATTGGATCAGTCATTGTCACTCTGATTGGATCAGTCATAGTCACTCTGATTGGATCAGTCATTGTCACTCTGATTGGATCAGTCACAGTCACTCTGATTGGATCAGTCATTGTCACTCTGATTGGATCAGTCATAGTCACTCTGATTGGATCAGTCATTGTCAGTCTGATTGGATCAGTCATAGTCACTCTGATTGGATCAGTCATTGTCACTCTGATTGGATCAGTCATTGTCTAAAGTCTGGTCTAAAGTGCACTATGTAGGGAATAGGGTCTGATGTAGTGCACTATGTAGGGAATAGTGTCTAAGGTAGTGCACTATGTAAGGAATAGTATCGAAAGTAGCACACTATGTAGGGAATAGGGTCTAAAGTAGTGCACTATGTAGGGAATAGGGTCTACTGTAGTGCACTATGTAGGGAATAGGTTCTAAAGTAGCGCACTACGTAGGGAATAGTGTCTAAGGTAGTGCACTATGTAAGGAATAGTATCGAAAGTAGCACACTACGTAGGGAATAGGGTCTAATGTAGTGCGCTATGTAGGGATTAGGGTCAAAAGTAGTGCACTATGTAGGGAATAGGTTCTAAAGCAGTGCACTATGTAGGGAATAATGTCTAAAGAAGTGCACTATATAGGGAATAGGGTCTAAAGTAGCACACTATGTAGGGAATAGGGTTTAAAGTAGTGCACTACGTAGGGAATAGTGTCTAAGGTAGTGCCCTATGTAGAGAATATTGTCAAAAGTAGCACACTATGTAGGGAATAGGGTCTAAAGTAGTGCGCTATGTAGGGAATATGGTCTAAGGTTGTACACTATGTAGGGAATAGAGTCTACGGCCAGCCTGCCCCCTCCACTGTGTTATAGTATTGTTGAGGGGTTCAGTACAGACACCCTGGCCAGCCTGTCCCCTCCACTGTGTTATAGTATTGTTGAGGGGTTCAGTACAGACACCCTGGCCAGCCTGTCCCCTCCACTGTGTTATAGTATTGTTGAGGGGTTCAGTACAGACACCCTGGCCAGCCTGTCCCCTCCACTGTGTTATAGTATTGTTGAGGGGTTCAGTACAGACACCCTGGCCAGCCTGTCCCCTCCACTGTGTTATAGTATTGTTGAGGGTTCAGTACAGACACCCTGGCCAGCCTGTCCCCTCCACTGTGTTATAGTATTGTTGAGGGGTTCAGTACAGACACCCTGGCCAGCCTGCCCCCTCCACTGTGTTATAGTATTGTTGAGGGGTTCAGTACAGACACCCTGGCCAGCCTGCCCCCTCCCTCCACTGTGTTATAGTATTGTTGAGGGGTTCAGTACAGACACCCTGGCCAGCCTGTCCCCTCCACTGTGTTATAGTATTGTTGAGGGTTCAGTACAGACACCCTGGCCAGCCTGTCCCCTCCACTGTGTTATAGTATTGTTGAGGGGTTCAGTACAGACACCCTGGCCAGCCTGCCCCCTCCACTGTGTTATAGTATTGTTGAGGGGTTCAGTACAGACACCCTGGCCAGCCTGCCCCCTCCACTGTGTTATAGTATTGTTTAGGGGTTCAGTACAGACACCCTGGCCAGCCTGCCCTCCACTGTGTTATAGTATTGTTGAGGGGTTCAGTACAGACACCCTGGCCAGCCTGTCCCCTCCACTGTGTTATAGTATTGTTGAGGGGTTCAGTACAGACACCCTGGCCAGCCTGCCCCCTCCACTGTGTTATAGTATTGTTGAGGGGTTCAGTACAGACACCCTGGCCAGCCTGCCCTCCACTGTGTTATAGTATTGTTGAGGGGTTCAGTACAGACACCCTGGCCAGCCTGTCCCTCCACTGTGTTATAGTATTGTTGAGGGTTCAGTACAGACACCCTGGCCAGCCTGCCTCCACTGTGTTATAGTATTGTTGAGGGTTCAGTACAGACACCCTGGCCAGCCTGCCCCCTCCACTGTGTTATAGTATTGTTGAGGGGTTCAGTACAGACACCCTGGCCAGCCTGCCCCTCCACTGTGTTATAGTATTGTTGAGGGGTTCAGTACAGACACCCTGGCCAGCCTGCCCCCTCCACTGTGTTATAGTATTGTTGAGGGGTTCAGTACAGACACCCTGGCCAGCCTGTCCCCCTCCACTGTGTTATAGTATTGTTGAGGTTCAGTACAGACACCGTGGCCAGCCTGCCCCTCCACTGTGTTATAGTATTGTTGGGGGGTTCAGTACAGACACCCTGGCCAGCCTGCCCCTCCACTGTGTTATAGTATTGTTGAGGGTTCAGTACAGACACCCTGGCCAGCCTGTCCCCTCCACTGTGTTATAGTATTGTTGAGGGGTTCAGTACAGACACCTGGCCAGCCTGCCCCCTCCACTGTGTTATAGTATTGTTGAGGGGTTCAGTACAGACACCCTGGCCAGCCTGCCCCTCCACTGTGTTATAGTATTGTTGAGGGTTCAGTACAGACACCCTGGCCAGCCTGCCCTCCACTGTGTTATAGTATTGTTGAGGGGTTCAGTACAGACACCCTGGCCAGCCTGCCCCTCCACTGTGTTATAGTATTGTTGAGGGGTTCAGTACAGACACCCTGGCCAGCCTGCCCCTCCACTGTGTTATAGTATTGTTGAGGGGTTCAGTACAGACACCCTGGCCAGCCTGCCCCCTCCACTGTGTTATAGTATTGTTGAGGGGTTCAGTACAGACACCCTGGCCAGCCTGCCCCCTCCACTGTGTTATAGTATTGTTGAGGGGTTCAGTACAGACACCCTGGCCAGCCTGCCCCCTCCACTGTGTTATAGTATTGTTTAGGGGTTCAGTACAGACACCCTGGCCAGCCTGCCCCCTCCACTGTGTTATAGTATTGTTGAGGGGTGCAGTACAGACACCCTGGCCAGCCTGTCCCCTCCACTGTGTTATAGTATTGTTTAGGGGTTCAGTACAGACACCCTGGCCAGCCTGCCCCCTCCACTGTGTTATAGTATTGTTGAGGGGTTCAGTACAGACACCCTGGCCAGCCTGTCCCCTCCACTGTGTTATAGTATTGTTGAGGGGTTCAGTCAATTTGGTCTAACTTGTCTTCGATTTCTTCCATATGGATCAGACGATTGAGGAGAAGGGAACACTGCCCAGAAGGCTGTTTGTGTGTTTGCTTTAGCTTTGCCAAGATGAGCTTTGGGCCGCAACCAAACACAGAGCAGGCACGCATCAAGCTATTTCCAGCACTGGGTTATAGACAAGGATGTATATGAAAACAAACCCCATGCCAAGTAACAGAAATCCCCAAATCTGTGATATTAGTAGCCTGGCTGGCAGAGTGTGAGTCAAATAAATAAAAACATGCTTGATATTAGTAGCCTGGCTGGCACAGTGTGAGTAACAAAAATCCCACATCTGTGATATTAGTAGCCTGCCTGGCACATTGTGAGTAACAACAATCCCACATCTGTGGTATTAGTAGCCTGCCTGGCACAGTGTGATTAACACAAATACTACATATGTGATATTAGTAGCCTGCCTGGCACTGTGTGATTAACAACAATCCCACATCTGTGATATTAGTAGCCTGGCTGGCTAAAATGAACTTGTATAAACCCACTGGGCACACACTGGTTGAATCAACGTCTATTCCACGTCATTTCAACGAAATTACATCGAACCAATAGACGTTGAATTAGACGTTGAATTTGAGGTCTGCGCCCAGTGGGAGGGATGTCTATTGTTTTAATCTGTGTCATCAATTATCTTTGGAGGCTTAATATAATTACGTGGCATTAGTGTGATGTATTATACATGAGCAATTCTCACCTCCCACATATTCCACGTCTTGTAATTGAATCAGGGTTTTATTATTCAGGTCTGGTGTTTCAACCTGCGTTGGTGAATACAAGATGAAAATAACCTGTTTGATCATGAAGCTCTATTGTAGGTGAATATAGTTTGTTACATGTTTTAATATTATAGATTAAAAACCAGCACATGTTGTGGATCTTAAATAGGGAATAGGGATCTACAGGGCCCTGGTCTAAAGTAGTGTAATATATATCGAATGGGGTTCTATAGGGCTCTGGTCTAAAGTAGTGTACTATATAGGGAATAGGGTTCTACAGGGCCCTGGTCCAAAGTAGTGCACTATATAGGGAATAGGGTTCTACAGGGCCCTGGTCTAAAGTAGTGCACTATATAGGGAATAGGGTTCTATAGGGCTCTGGTCTAAAGTAGTGCACTATATAGGGAATAGGGTTCTATAGGGCTCTGGTCTAAAGTAGTGCACTATATAGGGAATAGGGTTCTATAGGGCTCTGGTCTAAAGTACTGCACTTTGTAGGGAATAGGGTGCCATTGGGCTCTGATCTAAAGCAGTGCACTACATAGGGAATAGGGTCCCATATGGTACTCATCCATATAATGTAGTCAGAAGTGAGGGTTTTGCGAAATCACTCACTATCTCTCTGTTTTGTAATCCAACAGGTGTGCTGCAGTAGCTGACTGAGTCTCACAAGACCATGGAATCAGTTCAGTAGTAGAATAATGTTCATAAGAAAATGTGATTCCTTTTAAAGATGAAGCACTAGATTAAGATGTTAAGACAATACCCACCTGACACCAGCCAGCCGGGCAAACAGACTGTCACAAGTCACTGCCTGTCACCTTCCTGTGATCTCTCTGCCTTCCACGTGTCTTCACTGTACACTCATCTCTACGGGATGGGGTGTCCCTAAACCGGGACGGTCGTAGCTAACGTTCGCTAATGCACCTAGAACGACGTGGTAAACAGCAGCCAACTTTCAGGGACGTAGACATTATATGGGCAAATTTATTACATTTATTTAATGATTGTCAGTCTAACGGCCGTGTCCAATTAAGTGCTACTGTTTGAGGAGAGTGCACAACAATAACCGAACTTTTATCACCGCAAACTGGTTTGATACGCTCACCTCTGAAGGTAAATGATGTATTTGTATTCGGTAATCTTGCTCTGATTTGTCATCCCCAAGTGTCCCAGAGATAAAATGTGGCATAGTTTTGTTTGATAAAAGAAAATTGTTGTGTTTAAGTGTAGGAACTGGGTTCTACAGTTTGACCCCTGCTGTCTCTGGCTCCACACCCTCCCCGCCCGGCCATCCAGATGTGTGGAAGGTAAAGCTAATAACGATCCATCATGTATGACATTCCTGGGAATGTGTAAACTAAAAAAAAAATATGACCATATAATTTTTGTATGTTCTCTATAGTTATGTACTAGAAAATTTATTAATTTACCAATTTGTCATAGTTGGGCAAACTACTGGCAGACTTGATACAAAATAGTGTGCAGTAATGTAATTCTTCACTGGATCAGTCGGAAACTTTGCACACACACTGCTGCCATCCGGTGGCCAAAAATATGAATTACACCTAGACTCCTATCTGAAAGTATGGCTTTTCTCTTGCTTTTCAAAGATGATGAAAAAAAAAAAGGAAAAAAACAAGTCAAAAAACAAAAATAAAATTGGTTTGATCTTATACCAGATCTAACGTGTTACATTCTCCTACATTGATTTCACATTTCCACAAACTTCAAAAGTGTTTCCTTTCAAACGATGTTAAAAAAATGAATATCCTTGCTTCAGGTCCTGAGCTACAGGCAGTTAGATTCGGGTCATTTTAGGTGAACATTGAAAAAAAAAAAGGGTCCAATCCTTAAAGTAACAACTGGCAAGTCGTTTTGTGTATACATCAGAATAACAACATCACTGTGTATCGCATTGGAACATTGGAACATTGGAACATTGGAACATTGGAACATCGGAACATCGGAACATCGGAACATCGGAACATTGGAACATTGGAACATTGCATTCATTTAGTGGTTAGTGAATACAACCAGGCACTTCCACAGGAAAATGATCTGATTTTAAAATGCCACATGAGGAATGGGATTACTATCATCTCATGGTACCAGAGCATTGTGATCATTGTGATCATTGTGATCATTGTGAGCATTGTGAGCATTGTGAGCATTGTGATCATTGTGAGCATTGTGATCATTGTGAGCATTGTGATCATTGTGATCATTGTGAGCTGGTAATCATTGTAGTGTGAAAACGGTTTTACATCCTACGTGTCTGAGAACCGGTGAATTATCTGCCGCCATTCCTAGAGACAACACTGCTAAATTGTTCATGAGACAGACTCATAAAGTGAGAACGTGTCTCTTTCATTATTCTACGGTATTAAGGAGAAGATGAGCTTCTGCAACAGATTAGTTGTGTTACGGAGGGGTGTCTGTTCATTTAGCTGTGTTACGGAGGGGTGTCTGTTCATTTAGCTGTGTTACAGAGGGGTGTGTTCATTTAGCTGTGTTACGGAGGGGTGTGTTCATTTAGCTGTGTTACAGAGGGGTGTGTTCATTTAGCTGTGTTACGGAGGGGTGTGTTCATTTAGCTGTGTTACAGAGGGGTGTGTTCATTTAGCTGTGTTACGGAGGGGTGTGTTCATTTAGCTGTGTTACAGAGGGGTGTGTTCATTTAGCTGTGTTACGGAGGGGTGTGTTCATTTAGCTGTGTTACGGAGGGGTATGTTCATTTAGCTGTATTACAGAGGGGTGTGTTCATTTAGCTGTGTTACGGAGGGGTGTGTTCATTTAGCTGTGTTACTGAGGGGTGTGTTCATTTAGCTGTGTTTACGGAGGGGAGTCTGTTCAATTTGCTGTGTTACAGAGGGGGGTGTTTATTTAGCTGTGTTACAGAGGAGTGTGTTTATTTAGCTGTGTTACGGAGGGGTGTCTGTTCATTTAGCTGTGTCACAGAGGGGTGTGTTTATTTAGCTGTGTTTCAGCAATCAGATGGTTCTGTCCTTGGTGGTGATCTGTTTCAGTTATCAGATGGTTCTGTCCTTATTGGTGTTCTCTTTCAGCTATCAGATGGTTCTGTCCTTATTGGTGTTCTCTTTCAGCTATCAGATGGTTCTGTCCTTATTGGTGATCTCCTTCAGCTATCAGATGGTTCTGTCCTTATTGGTGATCTCTTTCAGCTATCAGATGGTTCTGTCCTTATTGGTGATCTCTTTCAGCTATCAGATGGTTCTGTCCTTGGTGGTGATCTCGTTCAGCAATCAGATGGTTCAGCTAGCATGTAGCCTGTCAGCGCTATTCTTATGATAATGTAGCATCACAGCTAGCTTGTGTAGTCCGTCACTAATATTCCTATGATCGTGTAGCATCATAGCTGGCATGTGTAGTCCGTCACTGATATTCCTATGATCATGTAGCATCACAGATAGCATGTAGCCCGTCACTGATATTCCTATGATCGTCTAGCATCACAGCTAGCATGTGTAGCCTGTCGGTGCTAGTACTATGATAATGTAGCATCACAGCTAGAATGTGTAGTCCGTCACTGATATTCCTATGATCATGTAGCATTACAGCTAGCATGTGTAGCCTGTCAGTGCTAGTTATTTGGTAATGTAGCATCACAGCTAGCATGTAGCCTGTCAGTGCTAGTTCTATGATCATGTAGCATAACAGCTAGCATGTGTAGCCTTTCTGTGCTAGTTATATGGTAATGTAGCATCACAGCTAGCATGTAGCCTGTCAGCGCTAATCCTATGATAATGAATCCTCCAGAAATGTTCAAGAAATTCTCATAATTCTATAATCGTAATAGTTTTGCCAAGAATCTTAATAATATGCTGCTATTTATGCAAGATAATTGTGATATTAGGATAAATTAACGAGGTAAATCATCCATAAATCATTGATAAGATGACCTTGACAAACCTAATTGCCAGTCTTTAATTATATCCAGGATTATATGTGAATATTACATCTGCCTATTCAAAACCCGCTCCAGTTTACATCTATTGAATAACAATTGTTCCCCATATTACCATTCAGACAAGATTTTTACCACAAAATAATTTTTTTTTAAATGAAAAAACAATCCACTTCTCAATTGCTCTGTCAGAGGAAATAAACAGGAATAAACAGCCTGGATCTCAAATGGCACCCTATTCCCTATATAGTACACTCCTACCCATAAGGTTAAAAGTAGTGCACTATATAAGGAAATAGGGTGCCATTTGAGATGCGTTTGGAGCTGACAACAAAGAAGAGAAAAAATTCAAACGTCTCCTTTTGTCTCTAAAGCCTGGGGTTCCATTTCAAAGTAAAAGCGCTGAGGCGTGGAAACACCTGTTGGGTCAGCCCACATTCATCAACAATGAATGCAACCCTGACTTTTCATTTATAAAGTGATCAAAGACACTCTCGGGCTGACAAGCAGACGAGCACAACAGTTCCTCGTAGTTGTTTTTTTTTCTCCATTTCACAAAGTTATTTTTATGCAAATCCTCTGTCCAGCATATTTCCCTGTGAATTAATGAGGGGAATGAGAAGGAATGAGGCCCTAAGCCCGTATAGTAGACAATGGACTAGACTCTTAGATACACACACACACACACACACACACACACACACATACACAACGCAATACAAACACACCGACACACACATTGAAACACACACACACACACACACAGCGCTACACACACAGAGACACACGCACAGAGACACACACACACTCACACAACACAATACACACACACACACACACACACTGAGAAACACAGACAAACACACCCACACACACATTGAAACACAGACACGCACACACACACACAGCGCTACACACACAGAGACACACGCACAGACACACACACACACACACACACACACACACACACACACACATACCCACACACACTGAGAAACACAGATAGACACACACACACACACACACACACAGAGACAGAGGGAAGAAATGACATATCCTATCTCACTACAAATATTTGTCTGTTGAGGTATTCATGAGGATGAATGGCAATGTGAATAGCCGCTATCATTGTTTATTTGCATGAATAAACACAGCCAGCAATCTCAATCTATTTGCTCAAGTAGAAACAGCCAAATATAGAGGCAGAACAATCTTCCTAAAGTGCAGGCGCTAAAACAAGCTGGAACGACAAGAGCACTTAAGACAAAGGATACGTTGTGCGGGTTTGCACTGACCCCTTTTGCAGCTAGTGACGTTTGCACACAAAGACAATTAAAATAGGTAAACATTGGTTTTTCCAAGAAAGAAAGAAAGGAAAAAAAGCTATCTGTGATTTGTGAGAAATGAATTTGCTTTCGTTTTTCTTAAAACAGAGAAAGGTGCTGCTGAACCTGTGAGGAACGGTGAGGAGGAATTTCAGCTATACTTCCATCCTGTTTTCTCTTTACCTGTGTGTAGGTGTGTGTCCATATATATATATAAGTGAACCTGTGAGGAACAATTAAAGCTATACTTTGTCCTGAACCTGTGAGGAATGATGAGGAGGGATTTCAGCTATATTTCCTCCTGAACCCGTGAGGAATGATGAGGAGGGATTTCAGCTATATTTCCTCCTGAACCCGTGAGGAATGATGAGGAGGGATTTCAGCTATACTTCCATCCTGTTTTCTCTTTACCTGTGTGTAGGTGTGTGTCCATATATATATATATATATATATATATAAGTGTGTGTGTGTTCACTGCCTGCCTACTTATCCTGCACACAACCCTGCAGGTATATCTTGTTACACTCCGACTAAACCTTTACTTACGTGAATAACACGGAGGCGACCTAAAGTAATCAGTGGAATTGGAGCTCCCCTCCTGAGGGAGAAGACGGGTCAGGAGTTCAAGAGCACACGAATTCAGAGAACCAAAGCAGGACCACATATGACAGTATTATGTAGTATTTGTTACTACCTGCAAGGCAATCACTACCCTGAAGAAACTCTCTGTTCAACTAGTTGGGGGCTGATCATGTTGTAGTGGCATTGTGATGGTTAGACAGTGGTTATACAGTCACATTGAAGTCTACCAAAAGCTATTTTTCCTGTTGCAAATTGGCACAATGTTCTTTAAAAATCTTTTTAATAATTCTGCCCAGATTTGAGATTTTTAATCTGGGGAATAGAGTTTGTTACAACTTCATTGATTGTTTGATGGGACATGCAGTACATAAGAATTGCTATTTTAAACAGGGGGCTGTGGGAGGCTGTGTAAATTAAACTGATAATGGCATTGCTTTCATTGTCCTCCTCTTCTTCTTCTCTAGTCCTCCTGTCTTCTACAGGGCCGTATCCATCCTTCTCTAACCAGACATCAGTTCTTCCCTAGGCCATCTCTCTATTCCTCTCTAGCCAGACATCAGTTCTTCCCTAGGCCTTCTCTCTATTCCTCTCTAATCAGACATCAGTTCTTCCCTAGGCCTTCTCTCTATTCCTCTCTAATCAGACATCAGTTCTTCCCTAGGCCTTCACTCTATTCCTCTCTAACCAGACATCAGTTCTTCCCTAGGCCTTCACTCTATTCCTCTCTAACCAGACATCAGTTCTTCCCTAGGCCTTCTCTCTATTCCTCTCTAGCCAGACATCAGTTCTTCCCTAGGCCATCTCTCTATTCCTCTCTAACCAGACATCAGTTCTTCCCTAGGCCTTCTCTCTATTCCTCTCTAACCAGACATCAGTTCTTCCCTAGGCCATCTCTCTATTCCTATCTAACCAGACAACGGTTCATGGTCAGTCTTGCCAGACATACTTATTACTCATAACTTCATAACAAGAAGAGAAGAGATGAGCGTAAAAGAGAAGAGAGGAGAAGAAATTAGAAGAGAAGAGATGAAAAGAGAAGAGTAGAGAAGATAAGAGAAGAAAAGAGAAAGGAAGAGAGAGAAGATAATAAAAGAGGAGAGAGGAGAGAGGAGGAGAGAAGAGAAGAAGAGAGAAGAAGAGAAGATGACAGGAGAGGAGAGGAGAGGAGAGAAGAGAAGAAGAGAGAAGAAGAGAAGATGACAGGAGAGGAGAGGAGAGGAGAGAAGAGAAGAAGAGAGAAGAAGAGAAGATGACAGGAGAGGAGAGGAGAGGAGAGAAGAGAAGAAGAGAGAAGAAGAGAAGATGACAGGAGAGAAGAGAAGAAGAGAGAAGAAGAGAAGATGACAGGAGAGGAGAGAAGAGGAGAGGAGAGGAGAGGAGAGGAGAAGAGAGGAGAGGAGACACTAGAGAAGAGAAAGAGAGAGCTACGCAGCAGCTCTTTTTCCAAGCAGCGTGTGGAATAAAAGAGTGTTGTTAGAGAGCTTAGCTTGAAGCGATCTAATGAGCATTAAACCCACTCTCTGTGTCACACTTGTCTTAGCCAGACCCATCTGCCAGCTGGGGAGAGACTGGCTTAATTGTTTTGCAGGGCTTATTCCGCATCTAACCGAGAGGGTGGGTCTTTCTGTGAGTGGTCAGGTGCAGACTAAGTGAGGCCCAAGGCAGAGGACAGTCTGAAGCCCTCCCCCTTTATAGTAAAGCCATGTAACTGAACTGGAAAGAAATGTATTACCTTTTAATGTGCCATGAACACAAACAGTCATGATGTTATCATCTGATTGTCAAACAAATCACTTCAAAGAGTAGGTTACTTTCACACATTCGCCCCCCAAAAACATTACAGCATTCGAACAGTGCACAGGGCACCAGCCAACTTTCCTTCAATTCGCAATTGTCTGAAACTATCCCACTGGAGAAAACATCCAAACAAGCGAAACAGCGCCCCTCTGTCTTACTATATGTAGCCCATGTATCTGATGCTATCTGGCCAAAAAGAGTATGACATGCCATAATATTTTTGGGGGCCAGGCAGCATCAGATACATGTCCTCTGTCTCCACGACGATGGCAGTATTTTTCAGAAGCACCTGTCTTTTCACTAAAGAAATGTGTATTGTATCTCCCTAGAGTGTAAGGGCCTGGGGCAGGGTTTCTACCTACCAAACCCCTGTAGATATAAAACTAATTATTTGCTTAAACAGCCCATAGAAAAATGCCTTGAATACCAGGTTCATACATAGTGTTAAATAGCTAAATTGTAATTATTTGGCCATTATGGCATATTTATTGCCTTACCTCCCTAATCTTACTTTATTTGCACACGCTGTATATAGACTTTTTCTATTGTGTTATTGACTGTACGTTTTGTTTATTCCATGTGTAACTCTGTGTTGTTGTTTGTGTCGCACTGCTTTGCTTTATCTTGACCAGGTCGCAGTTGTAAATGAGAACTTGTTCTCAACTGGCTGACCTGGTTAAATATAAAGGTGAAATTAAAAAATTAAATAAAAATAGCCAAACATGTTATCAAAAGGACGTATGTTTTGAAGTATCTGTCCTACATCTGAGAAATAAGAAAGCTCAGAATTAAATCATAATTTACCTGTATACCTTTTACATGGAAATGCCCAAAGGTTGATATCAATAAAACCTCACAATACGGTGGAGAACTTTCTATTTTGCTGCTGGGGGGGCAAGGAGACGTGCGGTTTTAAGGGATTGTTAAATAAATGTTTGAACTATTTGGTTTTTAATATCACATCTTGAAGAGTAAAGTCAAAAGTACACTATCAGAGTATCGTCAGAGTTATATACAGCACGTAACGGCATGCTTTCACTGATCAATAAACATCAATTGATCTTGTAATTTCAGATACTTGAGCCATCTAGTTGATCCCCTGAAAGTTAGCTTGTTAACTAGCCATATTGACTGATCTGTAGTTAGCTTGTTAACTAGCCATAATGATGTGATCTGTAGTTAGCTTGTTAACTAGCCATATTGATGTGATCTGTAGTTAGCTTGTTAACTAGCCATAATGACTGATCTGTAGTTAGCTTGTTAACTAGCCATATTGATGTGATCTGTAGTTAGCTTGTTAACTAGCCATAATGACTGATCTGTAGTTAGCTTGTTAACTAGCCATGTTGATGTGATCTGTAGTTAGCTTGTTAACTAGCCATATTGATGTGATCTGTAGTTAGCTTGTTAACTAGCCATATTGATGTGATCTGTAGTTAGCTTGTTAACTAGCCATAATGACTGATCTGTAGTTAGCTTGTTAACTAGCCATGTTGATGTGATCTGTAGTTAGCTTGTTAACTAGCCATGTTGATGTGATCTGTAGTTAGCTTGTTAACTAGCCATAATGACTGATCTGTAGTTAGCTTGTTAACTAGCCATATTGATGTGATCTGTAGTTAGCTTGTTAACTAGCCATATTGATGTGATCTGTAGTTAGCTTGTTAACTAGCCATATTGATGTGATCTGTAGTTAGCTTGTTAACTAGCCATATTGATGTGATCTGTAGTTAGCTTGTTAACTAGCCATAATGACTGATCTGTAGTTAGCTTGTTAACTAGCCATATTGATGTGATCTGTAGTTAGCTTGTTAACTAGCCATATTGATGTGATCTGTAGTTAGCTTGTTAACTAGCCATAATGACTGATCTGTAGTTAACAATCGTAAACGTTTATCCAACTGCAAGAAATGTTCCTACCGGTAGCTTGCAAAGTAAACATTATCAGCTAACAGAACAACGGCAAACACAGGCAGAGTCCCACAAAGGATTGGAAATTAACCCTAAACCACTCTTACTTGTCAGGTATTATTCACTTTTTTACGTCAGTCAAATATCCACTTAACGGTGGCCAATATTGAGCGATATTGTGAGGCTACCCTCAGGCAGTTTGTGAAATGACATGATCGTATTGATGACTACGGATCGTGAAAAAAGCCGCCAGTTCCTTGTGCGTATAACTGGATGCTACATGAGCTAAATGAGAGCGGTAGTTTTATCATGAGCTAAACGAGAGCGGTAGTTTTATCATGAGCTAAATGAGAGCGGTAGTTTTATCATGAGCTAAATGAGAGCGGTAGTTTTATCATGAGCTAAATGAGAGCAGTAGTTTTATCATGAGCTTAACGAGAGTGGTAGATTTATCATGAGCTAAATGAGAGCGGCAGTTTTATCATGAGCTAAACGAGAGTGGTAGTTTTATCATGAGCTAAACGAGAGCGGTAGTTTTATCGTGGAATAATCTGCCACGTGTAGCTCTGATCTGCGCTCATCAAGAGCCGCTGATATTACAACCAAATGTTTCCAATTTATTTAACACCACCTTGAAAACGGCACGCTGTTGTCAGTGGTTTTAGCTGATCTGCGGGGGGGTCGTTGTCTTTAATGCTTTCAGAATGTATTTATTATGCCTCGAGTGGATCATTCAGGGGGCCTCAAGATGAAAAACTATTCGTTATTGTTGTCATAATTTTTTATTTAATGTTTATGCTCAGCTCATGAGACCCCCTGATGGTGTAAAGCCTGAGGCAATTGCCTCGACAGCTTAACGGTAAGTCGGACAGTGTGTGCGGGCCGTGCCTGCATATCGACTGGGCACCCTCTGGTTGAATCAATGTTGTTTCCAAGTAGTTTCAATGAAATGATGTTTGAACCAATGTGGAATAGACGTTGAATTGACGTCTGTGCCCAGTGGGTATGTGCATATGAGCATGTCTGTGTGTGTATTCATTTGAACAGTAATGTCCTTTGCTTCCATGCATTCGTGTTGCTCTGTGTCATCCCCTCTGTCCCAAAAACACAAGAGAGAAATAAAGTGTGATTTTCCCTAATGGAATATCCAATAGGGTCCTGTGTTCGGTCAGTGGCGTTGAGTCATTTGACTAGATCAATACGAGGACCACTCAGTAATCACACATTAATCACATCACGGACCAGAGAAGAAGAGAGGGGGAGAGACGGGGGGGAGGACGAGTGGCGTTTCATCAGGACGTTTCGTCAGCCAACAGGTTAACAACTGAACGCAAGCAGCAACACTTGGATCAATGCTAATTTCAGCCTGAGTCCCTAATGACACCCTATTCCCTACATAGTACCAATGGGCTCTGGTCAAAGGTAGTGCACCCTATTCCCTACATAGTACCTATAGACTCTGGTCAAATGTAGTGCACCCTATTCCCTACATAGTACCTATAGACTCTGGTCAAAGGTAGTGCACCCTATTCCCTACATAGTACCTATAGACTCTGGTCAAATGTAGTGCACCCTATTCCCTACATAGTACCTATAGACTCTGGTCAAAGGTAGTGTACCCTATTCCCTACATAGTACCTATAGACTCTGGTCAAATGTAGTGCACCCTATTCCCTACATAGTACCTATAGACTCTGGTCAAATGTAGTGCACCCTATTCCCTACATAGTACCTATAGACTCTGGTCAAAGGTAGTGTACCCTATTCCCTACATAGTACCTATAGACTCTGGTCAAAGGTAGTGCACCCTATTCCCTACATAGTACCTATAGACTCTGGTCAAAGGTAGTGTACCCTATTCCCTACATAGTACATATAGACTCTGGTCAAATGTAGTGCACCCTATTCCCTACATAGTACCTATAGACTCTGGTCAAAGGTAGTGTACCCTATTCCCTACATAGTACCTATAGACTCTGGTCAAAGGTAGTGTACCCTATTCCCTACATAGTACATATAGACTCTGGTCAAATGTAGTGCACCCTATTCCCTACATAGTACCTATAGACTCTGGTCAAATGTAGTGTACCCTATTCCCTACATAGTACCTATAGACTCTGGTCAAATGTAGTGTACCCTATTCCCTACATAGTACCTATAGACTCTGGTCAAAGGTAGTGTACCCTATTCCCTACATAGTACCTATAGACTCTGGTCAAATGTAGTGTACCCTATTCCCTACATAGTACCTATAGACTCTGGTCAAATGTAGTGTACCCTATTCCCTACATAGTACCTATAGACTCTGGTCAAATGTAGTGCACCCTATTCCCTACATAGTACCTATAGACTCTGGTCAAAGGTAGTGCACCCTATTCCCTACATAGTACCTATAGACTCTGGTCAAAGGTAGTGCACCCTATTCCCTACATAGTACCTATAGACTCTGGTCAAAGGTAGTGTACCCTATTCCCTACATAGTACCTATAGACTCTGGTCAAAGGTAGTGCACCCTATTCCCTACATAGTACCTATAGACTCTGGTCAAATGTAGTGTACCCTATTCCCTACATAGTACCTATAGACTCTGGTCAAAGGTAGTGTACCCTATTCCCTACATAGTACCTATAGACTCTGGTCAAAGGTAGTGCACCCTATTCCCTACATAGTACCTATAGACTCTGGTCAAAGGTAGTGTACCCTATTCCCTACATAGTACCTATAGACTCTGGTCAAATGTAGTGCACCCTATTCCCTACATAGTACCTATAGACTCTGGTCAAAGGTAGTGTACCCTATTCCCTACATAGTACCTATAGACTCTGGTCAAATGTAGTGCACCCTATTCCCTACATAGTACCTATAGACTCTGGTCAAAGGTAGTGTACCCTATTCCCTACATAGTACATATAGACTCTGGTCAAATGTAGTGCACCCTATTCCCTACATAGTACCTATAGACTCTGGTCAAATGTAGTGTACCCTATTCCCTACATAGTACCTATAGACTCTGGTCAAATGTAGTGCACCCTATTCCCTACATAGTACCTATAGACTCTGGTCAAAGGTAGTGTACCCTATTCCCTACATAGTACCTATAGACTCTGGTCAAATGTAGTGTACCCTATTCCCTACATAGTACCTATAGACTCTGGTCAAATGTAGTGCACCCTATTCCCTACATAGTACCTATAAGTCAAAGTCAAAAAGTCAAAGTCACCATTATTAGTCAGTTGTACAACCGAATGCCTTCAACTGAAATGTGTCTTCCGCATTTAACCCAACCCCTCTGAATCAGAGAGGTGCGGGGGCTGCCTTAATCGACTTCCACGTCCTTCGGCGCCCGGGAACAGTGGGTTAACTGCCTTGTTCAGGGGCAGAACGACAGATTTTTCCCTTGTCAGCTCGGGGATTCGAACTTGCAACCCTCCGGTTACAAGTCCAACGCTCTAACCACTAGGCTACCTGCCGCCCTATAGACTCTGGTCAAAGGTAGTGTACCCTATTCCCTACATAGTACCTATAGACTCTGGTCAAAGGTAGTGTACCCTATTCCCTACATAGTACCTATAGACTCTGGTCAAAGGTAGTGTACCCTATTCCCTACATAGTACCTATAGACTCTGGTCAAAGGTAGTGTACCCTATTCCCTACATAGTACCTATAGACTCTGGTCAAAGGTAGTGCACCCTATTCCCTACATAGTACCTATAGACTCTGGTCAAATGTAGTGTACCCTATTCCCTACATAGTACCTATAGACTCTGGTCAAAGGTAGTGCACCCTATTCCCTACATAGTACCTATAGACTCTGGTCAAATGTAGTGCACCCTATTCCCTACATAGTACCTATAGACTCTGGTCAAAGGTAGTGTACCCTATTCCCTACATAGTACCTATAGACTCTGGTCAAATGTAGTGCACCCTATTCCCTACATAGTACCTATAGACTCTGGTCAAAGGTAGTGTACCCTATTCCCTACATAGTACCTATAGACTCTGGTCAAAGGTAGTGTACCCTATTCCCTACATAGTACCTATAGACTCTGGTCAAATGTAGTGGACCCTATTCCCTACATAGTACCTATAGACTCTGGTCAAAGGTAGTGCACCCTATTCCCTACATAGTACCTATAGACTCTGGTCAAATGTAGTGTACCCTATTCCCTACATAGTACCTATAGACTCTGGTCAAAGGTAGTGTACCCTATTCCCTACATAGTACCTATAGACTCTGGTCAAATGTAGTGCACCCTATTCCCTACATAGTACCTATAGACTCTGGTCAAATGTAGTGCACCCTATTCCCTACATAGTACCTATAGACTCTGGTCAAATGTAGTGCACCCTATTCCCTACATAGTACCTATAGACTCTGGTCAAATGTAGTGCACCCTATTCCCTACATAGTACCTATAGACTCTGGTCAAATGTAGTGTACCCTATTCCCTACATAGTACCTATAGACTCTGGTCAAAGGTAGTGCACCCTATTCCCTACATAGTACCTATAGACTCTGGTCAAATGTAGTGCACCCTATTCCCTACATAGTACCTATAGACTCTGGTCAAATGTAGTGCACCCTATTCCCTACATAGTACCTATAGACTCTGGTCAAAGGTAGTGCACCCTATTCCCTACATAGTACCTATAGACTCTGGTCAAAGGTAGTGCACCCTATTCCCTACATAGTACCTATAGACTCTGGTCAAATGTAGTGTACCCTATTCCCTACATAGTACCTATAGACTCTGGTCAAAGGTAGTGCACCCTATTCCCTACATAGTACCTATAGACTCTGGTCAAAGGTAGTGTACCCTATTCCCTACATAGTACCTATAGACTCTGGTCAAATGTAGTGTACCCTATTCCCTACATAGTACCTATAGACTCTGGTCAAAGGTAGTGTACCCTATTCCCTACATAGTACCTATAGACTCTGGTCAAAGGTAGTGCACCCTATTCCCTACATAGTACCTATAGACTCTGGTCAAAGGTAGTGTACCCTATTCCCTACATAGTACCTATAGACTCTGGTCAAAGGTAGTGTACCCTATTCCCTACATAGTACCTATAGACTCTGGTCAAAGGTAGTGTACCCTATTCCCTACATAGTACCTATAGACTCTGGTCAAATGTAGTGTACCCTATTCCCTACATAGTACCTATAGACTCTGGTCAAATGTAGTGTACCCTATTCCCTACATAGTACCTATAGACTCTGGTCAAATGTAGTGCACCCTATTCCCTACATAGTACCTATAGACTCTGGTCAAAGGTAGTGTACCCTATTCCCTACATAGTACCTATAGACTCTGGTCAAATGTAGTGCACCCTATTCCCTACATAGTACCTATAGACTCTGGTCAAAGGTAGTGTACCCTATTCCCTACATAGTACCTATAGACTCTGGTCAAATGTAGTGTACCCTATTCCCTACATAGTACCTATAGACTCTGGTCAAATGTAGTGCACCCTATTCCCTACATAGTACCTATAGACTCTGGTCAAAGGTAGTGTACCCTATTCCCTACATAGTACCTATAGACTCTGGTCAAATGTAGTGCACCCTATTCCCTACATAGTACCTATAGACTCTGGTCAAAGGTAGTGCACCCTATTCCCTACATAGTACCTATAGACTCTGGTCAAAGGTAGTGTACCCTATTCCCTACATAGTACCTATAGACTCTGGTCAAATGTAGTGTACCCTATTCCCTACATAGTACCTATAGACTCTGGTCAAAGGTAGTGTACCCTATTCCCTACATAGTACCTATAGACTCTGGTCAAAGGTAGTGCACCCTATTCCCTACATAGTACCTATAGACTCTGGTCAAAGGTAGTGTACCCTATTCCCTACATAGTACCTATAGACTCTGGTCAAAGGTAGTGCACCCTATTCCCTACATAGTACCTATAGACTCTGGTCAAAGGTAGTGTACCCTATTCCCTACATAGTACCTATAGACTCTGGTCAAATGTAGTGTACCCTATTCCCTACATAGTACCTATAGACTCTGGTCAAAGGTAGTGCACCCTATTCCCTACATAGTACCTATAGACTCTGGTCAAATGTAGTGTACCCTATTCCCTACATAGTACCTATAGACTCTGGTCAAAGGTAGTGTACCCTATTCCCTACATAGTACCTATAGACTCTGGTCAAAGGTAGTGTACCCTATTCCCTACATAGTACCTATAGACTCTGGTCAAAGGTAGTGCACCCTATTCCCTACATAGTACCTATAGACTCTGGTCAAAGGTAGTGTACCCTATTCCCTACATAGTACCTATAGACTCTGGTCAAATGTAGTGCACCCTATTCCCTACATAGTACCTATAGACTCTGGTCAAATGTAGTGCACCCTATTCCCTACATAGTACCTATAGACTCTGGTCAAAGGTAGTGCACCCTATTCCCTACATAGTACCTATAGACTCTGGTCAAATGTAGTGCACCCTATTCCCTACATAGTACATATAGACTCTGGTCAAAGGTAGTGCACCCTATTCCCTACATAGTACCTATAGACTCTGGTCAAATGTAGTGCACCCTATTCCCTACATAGTACCTATAGACTCTGGTCAAATGTAGTGCACCCTATTCCCTACATAGTACCTATAGACTCTGGTCAAATGTAGTGTACCCTATTCCCTACATAGTACCTATAGACTCTAGTCAAAGGTAGTGTACCCTATTCCCTACATAGTACCTATAGACTCTGGTCAAAGGTAGTGCACCCTATTCCCTACATAGTACCTATAGACTCTGGTCAAATGTAGTGCACCCTATTCCCTACATAGTACCTATAGACTCTGGTCAAAGGTAGTGCACCCTATTCCCTACATAGTACCTATAGACTCTGGTCAAATGTAGTGCACCCTATTCCCTACATAGTACCTATAGACTCTGGTCAAAGGTAGTGTACCCTATTCCCTACATAGTACCTATAGACTCTGGTCAAAGGTAGTGTACCCTATTCCCTACATAGTACCTATAGACTCTGGTCAAATGTAGTGCACCCTATTCCCTACATAGTACCTATAGACTCTGGTCAAAGGTAGTGCACCCTATTCCCTACATAGTACCTATAGACTCTGGTCAAAGGTAGTGCACCCTATTCCCTACATAGTACCTATAGACTCTGGTCAAAGGTAGTGTACCCTATTCCCTACATAGTACCTATAGACTCTGGTCAAAGGTAGTGCACCCTATTCCCTACATAGTACCTATAGACTCTGGTCAAATGTAGTGTACCCTATTCCCTACATAGTACCTATAGACTCTGGTCAAAGGTAGTGCACCCTATTCCCTACATAGTACCTATAGACTCTGGTCAAAGGTAGTGTACCCTATTCCCTACATAGTACCTATAGACTCTGGTCAAATGTAGTGTACCCTATTCCCTACATAGTACCTATAGACTCTGGTCAAATGTAGTGTACCCTATTCCCTACATAGTACCTATAGACTCTGGTCAAAGGTAGTGTACCCTATTCCCTACATAGTACCTATAGACTCTAGTCAAAGGTAGTGTACCCTATTCCCTACATAGTACCTATAGACTCTGGTCAAATGTAGTGCACCCTATTCCCTACATAGTACCTATAGACTCTGGTCAAATGTAGTGTACCCTATTCCCTACATAGTACCTATAGACTCTGGTCAAAGGTAGTGCACCCTATTCCCTACATAGTACCTATAGACTCTGGTCAAAGGTAGTGTACCCTATTCCCTACATAGTACCTATAGACTCTGGTCAAAGGTAGTGCACCCTATTCCCTACATAGTACCTATAGACTGTGGTCAAATGTAGTGTACCCTATTCCCTACATAGTACATATAGACTCTGGTCAAAGGTAGTGCACCCTATTCCCTACATAGTACCTATAGACTCTGGTCAAATGTAGTGTACCCTATTCCCTACATAGTACCTGTAGACTCTGGTCAAATGTAGTGTACCCTATTCCCTACATAGTACCTATAGACTCTGGTCAAAGGTAGTGTACCCTATTCCCTACATAGTACCTATAGACTCTGGTCAAAGGTAGTGCACCCTATTCCCTACATAGTACCTATAGACTGTGGTCAAATGTAGTGTACCCTATTCCCTACATAGTACCTATAGACTCTGGTCAAAGGTAGTGTACCCTATTCCCTACATAGTACCTATAGACTCTAGTCAAAGGTAGTGTACCCTATTCCCTACATAGTACCTATAGACTCTGGTCAAATGTAGTGCACCCTATTCCCTACATAGTACCTATAGACTCTGGTCAAATGTAGTGCACCCTATTCCCTACATAGTACCTATAGACTCTGGTCAAATGTAGTGCACCCTATTCCCTACATAGTACCTATAGACTCTAGTCAAAGGTAGTGTACCCTATTCCCTACATAGTACCTATAGACTCTGGTCAAATGTAGTTCACCCTATTCCCTACATAGTACCTATAGACTCTGGTCAAATGTAGTGTACCCTATTCCCTACATAGTACCTGTAGACTCTGGTCAAATGTAGTGTACCCTATTCCCTACATAGTACCTATAGACTCTGGTAAAAGGTAGTGTACCCTATTCCCTACATAGTACCTATAGACTCTGGTCAAATGTAGTGCACCCTATTCCCTACATAGTACCTATAGACTCTGGTCAAATGTAGTGCACCCTATTCCCTACATAGTACACCTGTCAGCAACGGCTGTGGCTGAAATAGCCAAATCCACTAATTTGAAGGGGTGTCCACATACTTTTGTATATGCAGTACTGTGTACTTCCATTCGTTTTTTTTTTTAGAATTGGTACCCGGGGACCTTCAGAGGAGCACTGTGGGGCTTATGGGAATCCTAGAGCAAAACAGAGGACGCCGTCGTGAGAGTCTCTTCTTTCCATATAGGGATGGTTACCTAAACCGTTCGGACGCTACAGACAGAGGTTGGCAGAAGAGGCTAGAGATGGTTTCACGGGATGTTGCATGGTCTGACTAACAAACAGGAGGCTTTAGGTGAAATCAGAGGACAGGACAGAACAAACAGGAGGCTTTAGGTGAAATCAGAGGACAGGACAGAACAAACAGGAGGCTTTAGGTGAAATCAGAGGACAGGACAGAACAAACAGGAGGCTTTAGGTGAAATCAGAGGACAGGACAGAACAAACAGGAGGCTTTAGGTGAAATCAGAGGATAGGACAGAACAAACAGGAGGCTTTAGGTGAAATCAGAGGACAGGACAGAACAAACAGGAGGCTTTAGGTGAAATCAGAGGACAGGACAGAACATACAGGAGCCTTAACGACAATCACAAATGGCCCTCTAATGTGAAATTATAAATTTTCAAAATGAGCTAGGACCAAAAAATGACCACGGCCGTTGACATGGGCTGTGTCGGACATAATTGCAATCTGGGGGCGTCTATATAAAGGTATGATATAAAGGTATGTCCCAAACGACCCCCCCTATTTCCTATTGGCCCTGGTCAAAAGCAGTGCACTAAATGGGGCCATAGGGAGCCATTAAGGATGCATCCAAGGTTATTACAGAGGGAGAAGAGTTGACTGAACTTTATTAACAATCTAATGGGATCCTATTTAGTTTTATATACTTATGCGTGGTCGTGTTAAATAACTAAAACGGTTTAAATCATCGTAGCAGTCTGTCATAACGTATTAATAATGACTCTAAAATGATTTTTTTTTGCGTACTTGTGTGTGTGTTTTGCGTATGTGTGTGTTGGTCATGTGGGCTATTTATTTGTGAATAAACGCCATCAGCAATCTGAGGCAAACAAGTAGACACAGACTAAAGTATTACAGTCAAAGTCGGAGGAGCAAAACTAACAGACTTCTGTGAACTAATTATACACTCTGCCAAATCTCTTAAAGTTTAAAAGTTGTAAACGGACATTAATCCTGCCTCTTGCTGAATTAAACATTGATTTATAATATGACAAAACACTTTATATATATAAAAAAATAAAATTTAAAAAAAAGGGATTCAAAAGTTGTCACCTCAGTAAACATGAGTTTGACTTTTCTGTCATTATTATTAAACTCTTGACTGCAGCACAAAAAAATGGGATGATAGCTTTTAATGGATTATGTTCAGCAACCGTCTGCAGACAACCCAACACGCACACACACACACACACACACACACACACACACACACACACACACACACACACACACACACACACACACACACACACACACACACACACACACAGCGACAGGGCTGCATCATCACAGAGACTCATTACTGCCAGAGTTACATTAATGCCGATCAGCAAAGCCACAAACTTCATCGTTCAGCTGTGGTAGTTCCAGTACTTGGGCTTGGAAAATCCTCTGTCATTTCCATTAACTTGATTGGCTTTCCAGTTTTGGCGTTTTGGTATTTTATTAGGATCACCATCAGCTGTTGTAAAAAGCAGCAGCTCCTCTTCCTGGGGGTCCAACACAAAACATGAAATACAGACGGACATAATACAGAACGTCAATACACAAGAACAGCTCAAGGACAGAGGGACTGATTAACCCAAGGACAGAGGGACTGATTAACCCAAGGACAGAGGGACTGATTAACCCAAGGACAGAGGGACTGATTAACCCAAGGACAGAGGGACTGATTAACCCAAGGACAGAGGGACTGATCAACCCAAGGACAGAGGGACTGATTAACCCACGAGGACAGAGGGACTGATTAACCCAAGGACAGAGGGACTGATTAACCCAAGGACAGAGGGACTGATTAACCCAAGGACAGAGGGACTGATTAACCCAAGGACAGACCTACATACATTTTTATATTAAACTAAGAACTGGTTAATTGATTCAAATGAGGTTGTGAAACAGATCAACATTTTAAAGGGGGATGTGTATGTATTTTGTACCATCATTTAAATGTAAAAATATATATATACAGTCGGGCAAAAAAGTATTTAGTCAGCCACCAATTGTGCAAGTTCTCCAACTTAAAAAGATGAGAGAGGCCTGTAATTTTCATCATAGGTACACTTCAACTATGACAGACGAAATGAGAAAAAGAAATCCAGAAAATCACATTGTAGGATTTTTAATTTATTTATTTGCAAATTATGGTGGAAAATAAGTATTTGGTCAATAACAAAAGTTTATCTCAATACTTTGTTATATACCCTTTGTTGGCAATGACAGAGGTCAAACGTTTTCTGTAAGTCTTCACAAGGTTTTCACACACTGTTGCTGGTATTTTGGCCCATTCCTCCATGCAGATCTCCTCTAGAGCAGTGATGTTTTGGGGCTGTCGCTGGGCAACACGGACTTTCAACTCCCTCCAAAGATTTTCTATGGGGTTGAGATCTGTAGACTGGCTAGGCCACTCCAGGACCTTGAAATGCTTCTACGAAGCCACTCCTTTGTTGCCCGGGCGGTGTGTTTGGGATCATTGTCATGCTGAAAGACCCAGCCACGTTTCATCTTCAATGCCCTTGCTGATGGAAGGAGGTTTTCACTCAAAATCTCACGATACATGGCCCCATTCATTCTTTCCTTTACACGGATCAGTCGTCCTGGTCCCTTTGCAGAAAAACAGCCCCAAAGCATGATGTTTCCACCCCCATGCTTCACAGTAGGTATGGTGTTCTTTGGATGCAACTCAGCATTCTTTGTCCTCCAAACACGACGAGTTGAGTTTTTACCAAAAAGTCATATTTTGGTTTCATCTGACCATATGACATTCTCCCAATCCTCATCTGGATCATCCAAATGCTCTCTAGCAAACTTCAGACGGGCCTGAACATGTACTGGCTTAAGCAGGGGGACACGTCTGGCACTGCAGGATTTGAGTCCCTGGCGGCGTAGTGTGTTACTGATGGTAGGCTTTGTTACTTTGGTCCCAGCTCTCTGCAGGTCATTCACTAGGTCCCCGTGTGGTTCTGGGATTTTTGCTCACCGTTCTTGTGATCATTTTGACCCCACGGGTGAGATCTTGCGTGGAGCCCCAGATCGAGGAAGATTATCAGTGGTCTTGTATGTCTTCCATTTCCTAATAATTGCTCCCACAGTTGATTTCTTCAAACCAAGCTGCTTACCTATTGCAGATTCAGTCTTCCCAACCTGGTGCAGGTCTACAATTTTGTTTCTGGTGTCCTTTGACAGCTCTTTGGTCTTGGCCATAGTGGAGTTTGGAGTGTGACTGTTTGAGGTTGTGGACAGGTGTCTTTTATACTGATAACAAGTTCAAACAGGTGCCATTAATACAGGTAACGAGTGGAGGACAGAGGAGCCTCTTAAAGAAGAAGTTACAGGTCTGTGAGAGCCAGAAATCTTGCTTGTTTGTATGTGACCAAATACTTATTTTCCACCATAATTTGCTAATAAATTCATTAAAAATCCTACAATGTGATTTTCTGGATTTTTCTTCCTCATTTTGTCTGTCATAGTTGAAGTGTACCTATGATGAAAATTACAGGCCTCTCTCATCTTTTTAAGTTGGAGAACTTGCACAATTGGTGGCTGACTAAATACTTTTTTCCCCCACTGTATATATTTACATACCAGGGAAATGTCCTTGCACCACTCCCTTTAAGTGTATGTGGATGAATGATGAATGAGCTGGCAGAGAAAATAGCAGAGAGAGAAGAAAAAAAACAAAGAAAACCAAACGTCCTTTTTGAAGACAGACAGAAAACGTCCTCCCTGAAAGGAAAAGCTGCTGAGTTTGGCACTGACGTCTCATCGGAGCCGGGGAATTCAAATCGAAGTTCAACTCCGGGGGCCAGGAAGTCTTCGGTTGAACACACCAATCATGTCTCCCCATCAGCCTTGTCAGGGAGAGCATCTACTGCATCTAAAAATGGCACCCTATTCCTCCCCCATAGGACCCTGGTCTAAAGTAGTGCACTACATAGGGAATAGGGTGGCGTTTTGGAGTAACGGTCCACTCGAAAAGCTATTTCAAAGGAATGCGTGAAGTGATGTGAGTGCCATGAATGAAACGTTCTGCATATCTCTCTCTAGATACGTATCAGTGGAATGAAAGGTCTCCTAAAAAGGTTTCCTCAGATAGTCTTAGATAAAACACACACACGCACACGCACGCACAGACCCTAACACTAATTCTAACCTTAACCCCAAACCCCCTAGAAATAGCATTTGACCTCATGGTGACTAACAAAATGTCCCCAGTTGGTGAAATGTTTGTTTGTTTACTATTCTTGTGGGATCTCTCTGGTCCCCACAAGAATAGTTAAAAATGTCCACACACACACACACACACACACACACACACACACACACACACACACACACCCTCTCCCTCTAATCTAACTACGTCTTCTTCCCTGTTCATTTGACTAAAACGTCCTTCTCCTTGCGTTCGCTTCTAATGGTCCAGAGTAGACGGGCTGTTCCTAACACTCTGGATGGATGACCAAGTCTGCCTTCCACATGGAACCCTATTCCCTACATAAGTGCACTACTTTAGACCAGAGACCATATGTAAACCCATTGGGTCAAAATGTAGTGCACTATGTAGGAATAGTTTGCCATTGGGGACGCAGAACCCCCAAAATAAATATCTCATGGCTGAGGTTCGTTATCCCGCTGGTTGATGGTATATTCCTGAAGAGCCCCATTGCCACTAATTGATGAATGTGCTGAATAACGCAGAGATGGACCAGAGCTATGGACCGAGGCCCCAGAAGAGCTCGTTCAATGTAAATTATCGATGCCCTGCTATTTTCCTCTCGCCTTTTCTCCCAGACTAACGGCAGGCGGTAAGGATTCAAAATGTTACATTTAAATGACAAACTGAAAAAAAATGGCCTGAGCATCTGATGGATCTATCAAGGTTCGGTTTCCCAAAACACAGAATACCACCGGGACTAAACAGCTGTTTCAATAGAGGAACAATAACAATGTGGTAGTAATCTGTGTTAGGGATATCATCTGTATGTATGTTAGGGAAAGCAGGGTACCTTGTCAGTCGTACAACTGAAATGTCTCTTCTGCATTTAACCCAACCCCTCTGAATCAGAGAGGTGCGAGGGGCTCCTACAATCAACATCCACATCTTCGGCGCCCGGGGAACAGTGGGTTAACTGCCTTGTTCAGGGGCAGAACGACAGATTTTTACCTTGTCAGCTTGGGGAATCGACCCTTGCAACCTTCCGGTTACAAGTCCAACGCTCTGACCACTAGGCTACCTGCCACCCCCTGTTCTGGAGATGTGTAAACTAACTAGCAACTCAAATAACTCTGTTTTTTTTTTATTGTGGAACGTTCCGGGCCAAAAAATAAAACAACATGCGTGACACATCCCACTCCTAGTTAAATATATCCTAACTAACGTTAGATCCTGTTTGTAGCTGTGAAAAGCATGTTGTTGTTATTTGTTTTCACTTGACCAGCTGGTTCATCTGTGGGCATCACTGTTTTAACAGATCCGGCATTGTAACAAACAAAAACAAAAACAAAAACAGGTCTTTATTTTTTTTAAAGTAGCTGTCTGCTGTTATACAAGTGTAAACAAAGACTTGAAACACCACAATAAAGTCCCTGAACATTTCAATAATACAGCTCTAGGAGAAGAGAAACGCCTGTGAAATACGCCGCCACACCACCCCTCCTCTCTCATAAGAAACAAGAGCAAAACACACCGACATGAAAAGAAAAAAAGTGAATAGAAATGACGGAATAATCAAGGACAACCAACCGAGGGAATAACTTCGGTCAGAATATACAAGTCTCATACTTTAGAAGAAGTAGCTGGGGAGAAGTGGCGTCCTGAATCCCCAATGACACCCTATTCCCGATTAAGTGCACTACTTTTTTTGAACAAGGGCTGGTGAAAAGTAGTGCACTAAATAGCAAATAGGTTGCCATTTGGGACGCGGAGAGGGTTGCGTTTTTTTTTTCTCTTCTTCTCATATCCATGGAGATTGATATTAATTGAACACATGTTCATTTCCCAATGCCAGGGAGACGTAACGTTGATGACGGCCTCTCTCTCTCTCTCTCTCTCTCTCTCTCTCTCTCTCTCTCTCTCTCTCTCTCTCGCTCCTCGCCGCCTGACACAAGAATAACAACAAAATATGAATCACTACACCATCTGTAAGAGAAAAGAGGAACAATAAAAAGGGGAACAGTTTTAATAATGTACTATTTCTCCTCGCGATGGTCTCTGGTGGTTTCGAGATCGTTGTTGTTTTATTTAAAGAACAGAAGTGTCATGTTGTGCTTTTGTGTCCTGACTAAAAGGGCTGTAGTGTTCTACACAGGTTTCTCTGGGCTTCTGTACTTTCACCCTGATCTTCCTATTTCCTGGATTTTCTAATGCCAGCCTCATAACTGGCAAGCGTCTGCGTGTGATTGGACGGCTTCTATTCTTGGATGAATAATAAACCGCAGTTATTTTAGCTATGAGCAATATACAGTATATATATATGCACGTATCTCTCTCTCTCTCTCTCTCTCTCTCTCTCTCTCTCTCTCTCTCTCTCTCTCTCTCTCTCTCTCTCTCTCTCTCTCTCTCTCTCTCTCTCTCTCTCTCTCGCTCTCTCTCTCTCTCTCTCTCTCTCTCTCTCTTTCTGTGGGACGACAAAAACATTACTTTATGAGCTTGGCCTTATTTTTATTACAGCATATTGGATGACTCTTGCTCATATTTCACCCAGTTCAATGTAACATTGATAGGTTTAGGCTATTACATGATACTAGAATGTTCCCTATACCCATCATGAGGTTGCTACAACCTAGCCTATAAATGAAAGTTTACAACGTAGGTGCGCACAGGTCGAGAGAAATTTGATTCATTCAAGGTGACAGACATTGAACACGTTCAATACCGCTGTGCACAATCTAGCCTGCATCTAGGTGATGCAGGGTGTATTCATTAGTCCAACAGTTGCAAACTACAGTTTAATGCAGGTATGTTTATTCCCATTCTGTTTCCGTTGGCTTCCAATTTTTTTTTCAACAGAATCAACAGAATAAATTCACATCTGATCACACGCAAACACAGTTCACTTTCATAGCAGCCACATACAAACAGCATGATCACTTTGATCGTCGGATAATTCCTTCTCGCATCTACGCGCTCTCCTCCTCTCACCTTTTTTCCCTTCGCTTGTGGACTTCAGTGCAACAACACATCAGGCTGTCTGTGACCAAGTCGTAAAAACCTTTTCTAGCCAAACCTTCATATCATAACCCGCTAGCTGCTACACACAGCCTACATCGTTGTCACCATGTTAGCTAACGACCAAGTCAACACAGCAACTAGAACTAACGCGTTAGTACACCCGTTACGATCATGCAGTAACGTTCAGGTGTCATCAACTAGGGTCAGAGGCGAGCCCAATTTTTCCTTGAGCGGATGGTCAGGGTGTCTGAACAAAATTTCAAATCATTTGCAGACTGCAAACTGACAACAAGAAGCCCAAACAGACATCATTTTTTTCTTCAAACATAATAATATCAAACCTTGGATACATTTGCATACGATCACATATATCTCTATATTATGCGTGGGAATATTTTGGAATAGAATTACATTAAAATCACTTGGAGCTGATTTACTGGTGTTGTTACAGTCTTTTATGAACACCAATTTAAATAAATATGTGTTATATATTTGGCTCAGAAGAAGTAGGGGTCCAAATAAAATCAACCGCGGGCCAGTTGGGGATCCCTGCAGTACAGTGTACAGTCAGCAAGCAGTTTAGCAGTTACACCGGCAGGCCCCGGTGGTAATAAATGTACTAAACCAAAAGTTTACCTTGACCTGTAAGAGTTCCAGTGTTGAGTAGCCATAGCCGGCAAGGTAACACAGCATCTCTCTCTGTTTGAGTAGGCTAAACTAGCAAGCTGCTTTTACTAGCTAAGTGAAACAATGGGAAATCACTCTCTCTCTCTCTCTCTCTCTCTCTCTCTCTCTCTCTCTCTCTCTCTCTCTCTCTCTCTCTCTCTCTCTCTCTCTCTCTAGGTATCACTCCCTGCTACATTTCTCCTCTCTATAACAGGATCTGTGAGGTATCACTACCTGCCACATTTCTCCTCTCTATAACAGGATCTGTGAGGTATCACTACCTGCCACATTTCTCCTCTCTATAACAGCTTATGGAGAAGTCACAAGGTTAGCCTTTTCTGCAGCAGCGAGTCAAATTCTGAAAGATAGAGCTTACCTGGGTGTGAGGGGGTGAGCATCGATCGGAGGTACATCGAGGAGGGCAACTCTCTCTTTTGAACTTTAACCCTTGACTCCTGAATGCCATTGACACTATCACAACATAAACCTCTTCTGGTTTGGCGCTGCTCTGACCCAGTGGCCGTGCTATCTTTATACACCAGCTGTCTCTACCCTGAGTGTGTGTATGTGTGTGTATGTGTGTGTTTGTGTATGTTTGTGTGTGTGTGTACGTGTACGTGTGTGTGAGTGTATATGCGCTTGTGTGTACGTGTGTGTTCATGTGTGTATGTGTGTATGTAAATGTGTGTGTATGTGTTTGTGTGTATGTATGTATATGTGTGCTTGTGTCTGTGTGTGTATGTGTGTGTATTTGTGTATGTCTGTGTGTGTGTGTATGTATGTGTGTGCGTGCATGTGCGTGCGTGCGTGCGTGTGTGTGTGTGTGTGTGTGTGTGTGTGCGTGCGTGCGTGTGTGTTGCCTCTCATGTCCTCATTTCTCTCTCTACCATCTAAACCTGAAACACCATCAGCAGGACAGAAAGATTGTCTACTTCCCAAATGGCACCCTTTTCCCTGTATAGTGCACTACTTTAGACCAGAGCCCTATGGGACCCTATTCCCTATATAGTACACTCCTTTAGACCAGAGCCCTATGGCCCCCTATTCCCTATATAGTGCACTACTTTAGACCAGAGCCCTATGGCACCCAATTCCCTATATAGTGCACTACTTTAGACCAGAGCCCTATGGCACCCTATTCCCTATATAGTGCACTACTTTAGACCAGAGCCATATGGCACCCTATTCTCTATATAGTGCACAACTTTAGACCAGAGCCCTATAGAACCGTATTCCCTATATAGTACACTACTTTAGACCAGAGCCCTATGGCAGCCTATTCCCTGTATAGTGCACTACTTTAGACCAGAGCCCTATGGCACCCTATTCCCTATTATAGTACACTACTTTAGACCAGAGCCCTATGGCACCCTATTCCCTATATAGTGGACTACTTTAGACCAGAGCCCTATGGCACCCTATTCCCTATATAGTGCACTACTTTAGACCAGAGCCCTATGGCACCCTATTCCCTGTGTAGTGCGTTGCATTTGACCAGAAGCCCTGAGAGAGACATACAGTATAGATTCACCTTTGGCAGACAGCTGTCAGAATTTCTGCGTAAATCAGTCTCTAAGTGCTTTCCACACCTGTATTGCGCAACATTTGGCCGTTATTTTTTTCTAAATTCTTCAGGCTCTGTCAAATTGGTTGTTGATCATTGCTAGAAAACCATTTTCAGGTCTCGCCGTATATTTGCATGTAGATTTAAATCGAAGCTGTAACTCTGGCAACTCAGGATTATTCACTGTCTTCTCGGTAAGCAACTCCAGTGTAGATTTGGCCTCGTGTTTTAGGTCATTGTCCTGCTGAAAAGGTGCATTAATCTCCCAGTAGCTGATGGAAAGCAGAATGAACCAGGGTTTCCTCTAGGATTTTGCCTGCGCTTAGCTACATTCAGTTTATTGATTTATCCAGAAAAACTCACCAGCCCTTAATGATGACAAGCATACCCATAACATGACTCAGCCACCACTGTGCTTGAAAAAATGGAGAGTGATAGTCAGTAATGTGTTGTATTGGATTTACACCGAAACATAACACTTTGTGTTCATGACAAATAGCTAATTATTCTGCCACATTGTTTGAAGTATTTACTTGTGTGCATTGTTGCAAACAGGATGCGTGTTATTTTTTGAATATTTGTATTATGCTACAGGCTTCCTTCCTTTCACTTGGTCAATTAGGTTAATTTCTCCCATCGCAGCCTGGATCGGTGTCCCGTCCACGGGAGGGTTGAGCTAACGTTAGGCTAATGCAATTAGCACGAGGTTGTAAGTAACAAGGAAATCTGTGTTTGAAATTCACTGCTCTACTGAGGGATCTTACCAAAATAAATTGTTGTATGTGTGGGGTACAGAGATGAGGTATTCATTCAAAAATGAGTCCATGGAATTTATTATGTGACTTGATAAGAACATTTTCAATCCAGAACTTGAATAAAAAGTTGAATACTAATTGACTCAAGACATTTCAGATCTTTCATTTTTAAGGCATTTGCAAAAAAAATTGAAAAATAATTCCACTTTGTCACGATCTCAATATATTGTTTTCCCAGTTGAAATACATGAATAAAAGTATGTATACTGGAACCCTCGCTGCATTCCAGGATACATACATTTATTTATGTATTTCAACTGGAAAACAATGAACAAATAAAGATCGCAACGCAGGTGTGGCTCAACACAGGAGCGCGCGCGCACACACACACATATATATATATATACAAATACAACTTCAAATATAAATAATGACCCTCCTAACCAAAACACGCCAGCCTGCTATCCCAGGCCAGGACGTGACACACTTTGACATTATGGGGTATTGTGTGTGTATACCAGCGGGGGGGAAATAATCTCAATTCAATCAATTTAAAATTGAAGCTGTAACGCAACAACATGTGAAACAAGTCAAGAGGTTTGAATACTTTGTGAAGGTTCTGTACAAGGGAATAGGGGACCATTTGGAACTCACCATGGTTATATTGTACAAGGGAATACGTACGTGTTAAAGTGACTATAGATAATAAACAGAGAGTAGCAGCAGCAGGTCCTGTACAAGGGAATAGGGGACCATTTGGAACTCACAATGGTTATATTGAACAAGGGAATAGGGGACCATTTGGAACTCACAATGGTTATATTGAACAAGGGAATAGGGGACCATTTGGAACTCACAATGGTTATATTGAACAAGGGAATAGGGGACCATTTGGAACTCACAATGGTTATATTGAACAAGGGAATAGGGGACCATTTGGAACTCACCATGGTTATATTGTACAAGGGAATAGGGGACCATTTGAAGAGATATCAAGCCATGCAGGCATTTACTAAACCCTTTGGACTTGTAGAGATATCAAGCCATGCAGGCATTTACTAAACCCTTTTGACCTGTAGAGATATCAAGCCATGCAGGCATTTACTAAACCCTTTGGACTTGTAGAGATATCAAGTCATGCAGGCATTTACTAAACCCTTTTGACCTGTAGAGATATCAAGCCATGCTGGCATTTACTAAACCCTTTGGACTTGTAGAGATATCAAGCCATGCAGGCATTTACTAAACCCTTTGGACCTGTAGAGATATCAAGCCATGCAGGCATTTACTAAACCCCTTTGGACCTGTAGAGATATCAAGTCATGCAGGCATTTACTAAACCCTTTTGACCTGTAGAGATATCAAGCCATGCAGGAATTTACTAAACCCTTTTGACCTGTAGAGATATCAAGCCATGCTGGCATTTACTAAACCCTTTGGACTTGTAGAGATATCAAGCCATGCAGGCATTTACTAAACCCTTTGGACCTGTAGAGATATCAAGCCATGCAGGCATTTACTAAACCCTTTGGACCTGTAGAGATATCAAGCCATGCAGGCATTTACTAAACCCTTTTGACCTGTAGAGATATCAAGCCATGCAGGCATTTACTAAACCCTTTGGACTTGTAGAGATATCAAGCCATGCTGGCATTTACTAAACCCTTTGGACTTGTAGAGATATCAAGCCATGCAGGCATTTACTAAACCCTTTGGACCTGTAGAGATATCAAGCCATGCAGGCATTTACTAAACCCTTTGGACCTGTAGAGATATCAAGTCATGCAGGCATTTACTAAACCCTTTGGACCTGCAGAGATATCAAGCCATGCAGGAATTTACTAAACCCTTTGGACTTGTAGAGATATCAAGCCATGCAGGCATTTACTAAACCCTTTGGACCTGCAGAGATATCAAGCCATGCAGGAATTTACTAAACCCTTTGGACTTGCAGAGATATCAAGCCATGCAGGCATTTACTAAACCCTTTGGACCTGTAGAGATATCAAGCCATGCAGGTATTTACTAAACCCTTTGGACCTGTAGAGATATCAAGCCATGCAGGCATTTACTAAACCATTTGGACCTGTAGAGATATCAAGCCATGCAGGTATTTACTAAACCCTTTGGACCTGCAGAGATATCAAGCCATGCAGGCATTTACTAAACCCTTTGGACCTGTAGAGATATCAAGCCATGCAGGCATTTACTAAACCCTTTGGACCTGTAGAGATATCAAGCCATGCAGGCATTTACTAAACCATTTGGACCTGTAGAGATATCAAGCCATGCAGGCATTTACTAAACCCTTTGGACCTGCAGAGATATCAAGCCATGCAGGCATTTACTAAACCCTTTTGGACCTGTAGAGATATCAAGCCATGCAGGTATTTACTAAACCCTTTGGACCTGTAGAGATATCAAGCCATGCAGGCATTTACTAAACCCTTTCATTACTGAGCATAATAATGTATGTTAATGATCATCAGTAGACTACATCCTAAACAACCTCTTTCCCTCAGAAGTGAACTACTACTACTACTACTACGAATGCTAACCCTAATACTAACCTTGTCCCTGGTCAAAAGAATAGCACATGATCTACAGTAGGGAATGGGGTGTCATTTGGGATACATCTGTTGTGTGTAGGAGCAGTGTTGTAGTACTCGAGACTTCTTTCTTTTTTTTTTTTTACTCACCTTGCTGTGCTCAATTGAACAGGAAGGTGGCGCGGTAGTCCTTTGTGGGCAAATGTTGTCATCAAACTTTGTCATCAAAGTCTGGCCTTCTCTGGATTTATGGTGCTTTCAAAGGTCTAATCATCGCATCAGTGATCTTCAGGTCGGCGCTCTAGGAAGAGGCACGAGTTCCCGACTTCGATATTAACATTCAAAATGTATTTTCCCAGTCGGAGTTTGTTTTTTTTTCCGAGTTCCCAGTTGTCTTGAACTCACTGAAGTATGAGATTTCCCAGTTCCGAGTTTTCAGTTGTTTTGAACTCGGCATAAATCATGCTGGATTGACAGCATAGCCAATGTTTAATGTTCATCTTTTTAAGCTTGGAAAAGAGACCCTTAAACCCAGACTTGGACCACACACCCACTCCACTAAATAGCAGGCTAATGGTTGCTTTGCCAATGCTTGCAGTTAGCCACTGATTCCTTCCAAAACACTCATTGTTGACTTTGCGATTTTCAAATTGTTGTGTAATGTTTATGTCCGATGACCACCGATACGATTTATCTATAATTTCTCTTCAGAATGTCTCTTCATATGACAAGGATTGAAAAGGATTTGCAAGTAGATCATAAACTCGATTCATGATGATGACTGGCTACCTAAGATTATTTAAGTATGACGCTGACATTATAGGTCCAATCAAAGGCTACTGTAGATATAACGTGATTTGACGTCATTTTATCTGTGGCCAATGACTTTGAAACTTTCTTGGATGAGCACTTCTAATGTAACTCTACGGCTTGAATTTTCCGAGGTCTACTCTTAGACTTGGCGGTAACGTAATGTTCCCATGAGTGCCAAGAACTCTGAGCCGATCACAGCGCAAGTAGGAAAACATGAACAACCCCTACGCTCCGTGTTTTCCCCGCTGGCTGCCTCACCACCACAGAAAGCACCGAGCTAGGCTGAAACACCTGCACGTGGCTGTACGTGGCTGGCTTTAATAACTCAATTATATTTCTCATTTTTTAGCTAAACAGGTGGGGCTATGCCCTGTATGATGGGTCGCCACAGGTCTCGGTCTTGTCTTGGTGTCGGATACGTTTGTACTCTGTCTTTACACGGTCTCGGACAGTGAAGACTCAGTAAGACTAGTCATTTCTTCCCGAGACCAGCCGAGACCAGCCGAGACCAGCCGAGAGTAATAAACTCATAATTATCAGCTTCTATTCCGTCTGCTCATAAAACCACTTCGCCAGGCCACATATATATATATATACACTCCTTTCTCTAAACATTAATATCTTAACAGCTTTTTACATCTAATCTCTACTGATGCGTATCAAAGTAGTGTAGTGGAGGTATACGACCTATCAATTATGTAGTACAACAGAGAAATCATGCACAAAGTAGCCTACAAAAATCACAAAGCAAGTGAAATGTAATAAAACAGGTATACTCCCTCTCCAGCGCTCGAGGTCTCCTGTCTGCATATATTATTACGCACACCTGTCACCATTGTTACGCGCACCAGCCTCACCTGGACTCCATCACCTTCCTGATTACCTTGCACATATCTGTCACTCCCGTTGGTTGTTTCCCCTAGGCCTTATTGTTATCTGTTTCATGTCTGTACGCTTGTCGTGTTTCTTGTTTTGTACTCTTTTATTTATCATTCAATTTGCACTACCCTGTACTTCTCGTCTCCCAGGGTACACGTTACAACATAGCCTAGTTTCAGCGCAACATTATCTGCAGGCAGCAAGAGTGTGCAGCTAACTAAGGCAACAATGGGTATGCCAAGAAGATATTGTAAAATATTAGTCCGAAGTGTTGGTTCGCAGGCTATTTTTTGATGCGCAATTGTCACCATGTGCTTTCTGCGTCAGGGGTGTAAACATGGATGGACACAGTTCCACCCATTGGGATGCCAGGCCCTGACAGGCCCACCCAGTCAGATTGATGTGGTTTAAGCATTGTTGTGGACTGAATTTTATTTCATTTTTTCTATAAAAAAAAGATGTGATTTTGAAAATCAATAGGGAGATGTAGGATTTTTCAGACAAGGTGTCTTTCCTTTGCTGGAGAGTAAAGGTGATCTAGATTTTTTTCCCCCTCTGGTTGCGCATTTAAAAGGCTGATAGAAATGAGGTAGAAGTGATTTAAGTTTCCCTGCATTAAGGCCTCTGGCCACTAGGCGCGCCACCTCTGGGTGAGTGGTTTCCTGTTTGCTTATTTCCTTATACAGCTGACTCAGTGCGGTCTTAGTGCCAGGGTCCGTCTGTGGTGGTAAATAAACAGCCACGAAAAGAATGGAGGAAAACTCTCTTGGAAAATAATGTGGTCTTCAGCTTATCATGAGATACTCTACTTCTAGAGACTTCCTTAGATTTTGTGCATCAGTTGTTGTTTACAAATATACACAGATCTGCCCCCCTCGTCTTACCAGAGTGTGCTGTTCTGTCTAGCCGGTCCAAAGTATATCCTGCTAGCTGAATGTTTTCCATGTCGTCATTCAGCCACGATTCGGTGTGGAACATGAGATGTTACAGTTTTTGATGTCCCGTTGGTAGGATATTCGTGATCGTTCCTCGTCTAATTCACTGTCCAACGATTGTACGTTGGCGAGTAATATTGATGGTAAGGGCAGCTTTCCCACTCGCCGTTGGCGGATCCTTACGAGGCACCCCGCCCTGTGTCCTCTACACCTGCGTCTCTTTCTCTCGCCGATGACGGGGATTTCGGCCTTGTCAGGTGTCGGAAGTACATCCTGTCCTTGTCTAATCCAAGGTGAGTGATCCCTGTCCTGAAATAAATACGGTGGCAGAAATATTATGTACAAAATAAGTCACAAATAACGCAAAAAAAAACTAAAACACATAATAGCACTATTGGTTAGTTGCCGGTAAAACGGCGGCCGTTTCTTCCCGCCGCCAACTTTTAATTTCTGCCGTCATCATCATCATCATCAGAACGCTCCGGAGATCATGTAAACAGCCTAACCAGCTACGGCGAGTAAAATGGGTTCTCTTTGATTTGTTGTTTTGAAGTAGCTAGCTAGCAAGCTAACCAAATTTAGCCAGTTAGCTTGGGTGCTTGGTTGGGACAAGCACGAATTGGCTGGCAAGTTTGGAAAAAGGACAAGGATGCTACAATCCCCCCAATGTTTGTCAGTGCAATTGTGACGGCCAACTAGCTGAACAAGGGGGTTTATCTAGTGTTCTTCTGTTAGATTTGAGCTCGTCTTGCTCTGGCCAGCATTAGTTGTTGATCTTGTTGTTGTTGATGTGTATAACCGAGGGCGAGAGAGAGCCTACCTTTTCATGGTCGTTTGACCAATAGGACTGTAGTAAAGTTCCAAAATGTAAGAGGACTCTCGTGGTATTTACACATCTGCAGAAATTCATTCGGGTGTATTTTGTGGCTTTTGCCAAATGCTTTCTAACGATCTAAAGTCACGCTGTTGCTGCTGACCGTAAACACACAGTCCGGTTCGTAGTGAATGATGACAGGCCCTACTGCCTGTAAGCACACAGTCCAGTTCAAAGTGAATGATGTCAGGCCCTACTGCCTGTAAACACACAGTCCAGTTCATAGTGAATGATGGCAGGCCCTACTGCCTGTAAACACACAGTCCAGTTCATAGTGAATGATGACAGGTCCTACTGCCTTTAAACACACAGTCCAGTTCAAAATGAATGATGGCAGGCCCTACTGCCTGTAAACACACAGTCCAGTTCAAAGTGAATGATGGCAGGCCCTACTGCCTGTAAACACACAGTCCAGTTCAAAGTGAATGATGGCAGGCCCTACTGCCTGTTCACATCAGGATGGGATTGTCTGCTATACTCCTGCTGAGATGGTAAGGACCTTAGAGGGAGGCAGTTTAAACCAGACGTTATAAAATAACAAGACAAGGTGGGATAATCCCATGATGATGATGGCTAGCGACCGGCTCCTCTTCACAGAGAGTCCCAAATGGAACCATATTTTATATTTAGTGCCCTGCTTTTGACCAGGGTCCCTAGTGAGCCATTTGGAACACACAGAGATACTCATCACAAAGGTGTAATCATATTCATTAGCGTGTCACAGTGTTGACGGTAGGAAGTTTAATATGTTTGTGTTTACATTGCTCATATTCCCCCCTGTTCTCTCCTCTCCTCTCCTCTCCTCTCCTCTCTCTCGTTGATATTTGCCTGTTACCGTAGGGGCCTTAATGTTATCAAATATTAATGTTGTATCAAGAGGAAAATGGCCACCACTCCAAGGCCCTGACCCAGTTACTACCACCACCCCAGAGAAGAAGCGCTCTCTCTCTCTCTCTCTCTCTCTCTCTCTCTCTCTCTCTCTCTCTCTCTCTCTCTCTCTCTCTCTCTCTCTCTCTCTCTCTCTCTCTCTCTCTCTCTCTCTGTCTCTTTCTGACTCTCTCTCGCTCTCTCTCTCTCTCTCTCTCTCTCTCTATAACTATCTCTGTCTATGTCTCTCTGACTCTCTCTCTCTCTCTCTCTCTCTCTCTCTCTCTCTCTCTCTCTCTCTCTCACTACCTCTCTCTCTCCCTCTCCTCTCCTCTCTCCCGTGCGAAACAAACAGTCTAGACAGCCATAGGACACGTAGCCTCAGGATGGCATGGCTGCTTTATGTCTGTATGTGTGTGTATGTGTGTGTGTGTGTGTGTGTGTGTGTTTGTGTGTGTGTGTGTGAGAGAGAGAGAGAGAGAGAGAGAGAGAGAGAGAGAGAGAGAGAGAGAGAGAGAGAGAGAGAGAGAGAGAGAGAGAGAGAGAGAGAGAGAGAGAGAGAGAGATAACATGTGTGTCTGAATATGTGAGAGAGAGAGATAACATGTGTGTCTGAATATGTGAGAGAGAGAGATAACATGTGTGTCTGAATATGTGAGAGAGAGAGATAACATGTGTGTCTGAATATGTGAGAGAGAGAGATACCATGTGTGTCTGTGTCTGAATATGTGAGAGAGATACCATGTGTGTCTGTGTCTGAGTATGTGAGAGAGATACCATGTGTGTCTGTTTCTGTGTATGTGAGAGAGATACCCTGTGTGTCTGTGTCTGAGTATGTGAGAGAGATACCATGTGTGTCAGAGTATGTGAGAGAGATACCCTGTGTGTCTGTGTCTGAGTGTGTGAGAGAGATACCCTGTGTGTCTGTGTCTGAGTATGTGAGAGAGAGAGAGACTGTGTACTGTAGAACTGCAGCTTCCTTGAGGCAAGAAATAAACATGAAGGATGGCAGGCGAAACAAGCACCCCCAGACATTCACCATTCACAAGTTATTTCACACTGGCACGCCAGTTAGTAGGATTAAAGACATTACCCATTCTAGCATTTAAAGACTAGCCGGGAGAGAAAGAGAGAGAGAGAGAGAGAGAGAGAGACAGAGAGAGAGACAGAGAGAGAGAGACAGAGCGAGAGAGAGAGAGAGAGAGAGAGAGAGAGAGAGAGAGAGAGAGAGAGAGAGAGAGAGAGAGAGAGAGAGAGGGAGACAGAGAGAGAGAGAAAAAGAGAGAGAAGCCCTGGAATGGGGCTGGCACAGACATTCATTTACCTTCAGCTGTAGATGTAATGGTAATTGGCATGGAGGAATCCTAGTTTTCACAGGGCAGAGATGGGGAGAGTTGATGTGTCAAATGTAACTTGAGAAAAGGGGGGGAAGAGAGAGAGAGAGAGAGAGAGAGAGAGAGAGAGAGAGAGAGAGAGAGAGAGAGAGAGAGAGAGAGAGAGAGAGAGAGAGGATAAATGCTGAATATATATCCAAACAGCATCCAAAATGTTACTGTTGGATTGTCCAGAGTGTTACTGTCGGATTGTCCATAATGTTACTGTTGGCTTGTCCATAATGTTACTGTTGGATTGCCCATAGTGTTACTGTTGGATTGCCCATAGTGTTACTGTTGGATTGCCCATAATGTTACTGTTGGATTGTCCATAGTGTTACTGTTGGATTGTCCATAAAGGTTTTGTTGGATTGTCCATAGTGTTACTGTTGGATTGTCCATAGTGTTACTGTTGGATTGTCCATAATGTTACTGTTGGATTGCCTATGGTGTTACTGTTGGATTGTCCATAGTGTTACTGTTGGATTGTCCATAATGTTACTGCTGGATTGTCCATAGTGTTACTGTTGGATGGTCCATAGTGTAACTTTTGGATTGTCCATAGTGTTATTGTTGGATTGTAAATAGTGTTACTGTTGGATTGCCCATAATGTTACTGTTGGATTGTCCATAGTGTTACTGTTGGATTGCCCATGGTGTTACTGTTGGATTGCCCATGGTGTTACTGTTGGATTGCTCATAATGTTACTGTTGGATTGTCCATAGTGTTACTGTTGGATTGTCCATAGTGTTACTGTTGGATTGTCCATAGTGTTACTGTTGGATTGTCCATAGTGTTACTGTTGGATTGTCCATAGTGTTACTGCTGGATTGTCCATAGTGTTACTGTTGGATTGTCCATAGTGTTACTGTTGGATTGTCCATAGTGTTACTGCTGGATTGTCCATAGTGTTACTGTTGGATTGTCCATAGTGTTACTGTTGGATTGTCCATAGTGTTACTGTTGGATTGTCCATAGTGTTACTGCTGGATTGTCCATAGTGTTACTGTTGGATTGTCCATAGTGTTACTGTTGGATTGTCCATAGTGTTACTGTTGGATTGTCCATAGTGTTACTGTTGGATTGTCCATAATGTTACTGTTGGATTGTCCATAGTGTTACTGTTGGATTGTCCATAATGTTACTGTTGGATTGTCCATAGTGTTACTGTTGGATTGTCCATAATGTTACTGTTGGATTGCCCATAGTGTTACTTTGGATTGTCCATAGTGTTACTGTTGGATTGTCCATAGTGTTAATGTTTGATTGTCCATAGTGTTACTGTTGGATTGTCCATAGCGTTACTGTTGGATTGTCCATAGTGTTACTGTTGGATTGTCCATAGTGTTACTGTTGGATTGTCCATAGTGTTACTGTTGGATTGTCCATAATGTTACTGTTGGATTGTCCATAGTGTTACTGTTGGATTGTCCATAGTGTTACTGTTGGATTGTCCATAGTGTTACTGTTGGATTGTCCATAGTGTTACTGTTGGATTGTCCATAGTGTTAATGCATGATTGTCCATAGTGTTACTGTTGGATTGTCCATAGTGTTACTGTTGGATTGTCCATAGTGTTACTGTTGGATTGTCCATAATGTTACTGTTGGATTGTCCATAGTGTTACTGTTGGATTGTCCATAATGTTACTGTTGGATTGTCCATAGTGTTACTGTTGGATTGTCCATAATGTTACTGTTGGATTGCCCATAGTGTTACTTTGGATTGTCCATAGTGTTACTGTTGGATTGTCCATAGTGTTAATGTTTGATTGTCCATAGTGTTACTGTTGGATTGTCCATAGCGTTACTGTTGGATTGTCCATAGTGTTACTGTTGGATTGTCCATAGTGTTACTGTTGGATTGTCCATACTGTTACTGTTGGATTGTGTATAGTGTTACTGTTGGATTGTCCTTGCAGCCCAGCAGCTGGGATAGGAGTTGTGTGCTGCAGCAGATGGGGACCTAATGAGGCATCTTGCAGGGCAGAACACACATGGAGTATACCCACACACACACACACACACACACACACACACTCACAGAGTATACACACACACACACACACACACACACACACACAGACACACACACTCACACAGAGTATACACACACATACACACACACAGACACACACACTCACACACACACACTCACGGAGTATACACACACACACACACACAGACACACACACTCACACAGAGTATACACACACACACACACACACACAGACACACACACTCACACACACACACTCACGGAGTATACACACACACACACACACACACACAGACACACACACACACTCACACAGAGTATACAAACACACTCACACAGAGTATACACACACACAGACACACACACACACACAGACACACACACTCACACAGAGTATACACACACACTCACACAGAGTATACACACACACACACACACACACACACACACACACACACACAGACACATGGGGGACACACTGGAACAGAGATTACATCAATGTGATTTTTTTTCATGGATGCTTATCTCCTGCTACGTTCCAACACTGTATTACCCCATTACTTTGTACCAACCCAAAGTTAATATTCCCATTAATAAAACACTCACCTCCTCCTTCCCATTTTCACTCTTTCTCTCCTTCAATCTGTCCCCTTTCTTGTGATCTGGTGACATTATCCTTATTACTGTTCAACCTAAAGTGAATGTTCATATTGATGGGACACTCACAGCCTCCCTCCCTCCCTCCCTCCTACTCTGCATTATATCTACCTGAGTGATTCTCACTAAATCCCCTGAAGAGTAAACTCTCCAGGAACGTATTGGATTCAAGGCCCATTTTCACCACTGGCTGGGCCTCATCAATCTTTATTTAGAGTAGAGATGAAATACATTTTTTGCCTGGCTACCCAGACTCATTGCTCTGGCCAAACGCCACGCCCAACGGGCTGTTTCTTCTCCTCAATGAGTCCGGGTTCTGACTCCCTCACATTCTAACCTTTCTGATTGGTCCCCCAAAAAAGGGTTTTGGGCAGAGCCGAACACGCACGTGGGTAAAGCGGCGTTTAGAAAATGTGTTTTGTAAAAAAATCCCATCCATTTGGAAGTCAACACAAACAACAACAGCAGACTGAAGCGTGTAAAGGAAAATAGAGCAGGGAAAGAATTCATACTGTGTCGTCAGGCAAATCCATTTTAGCTTCTCTCCAACCTGAAGGTCATTATGAGATAGGAATGAGGACGGAGAAGAGGGAGGGCAGCCATTTGGTGAATTTTGGTGAGTTTGGTAATTAGTTCACTAACACCTGCCTAATTGCTCCTAGGGGCTATTTCTTCCATTAGGTCAGATTTTCACTTAAGTCATGAACTGGTGTTGATAAAATAAGTGAAAATGGATTAGTTTTGACCTCAAGGTTTCTGTTCTAGTTGTCTCCAGGTATACTGTTTTGACCTCAAGGTTCCTGTTCTAGTTGTCTCCAGGTATAATGTTTTGACCCCAAGGTTCCTGTTCTAGTTGTCTCCAGGTATTAGGTTTTGACCTCAAGGTTCCTGTTCTAGTTGTCTCCAGGTATTATGTTTTGACCTCAAGGTTTCTGTTCTAGTTGTCTCCAGGTATTATGTTTTGACCTCAAGGTTTCTGTTCTAGTTGTCTTTAGGTATAATGTTTTGACCTCAAGGTTTCTGTTCTAGTTGTCTCTAGGTATTATGTTTTGACCTCAAGGTTCCTGTTCTAGTTGTCTCCAGGTATAATGTTTTGACCTCAAGGTTTCTGTTCTGGTTGTCTCTAGGTATAATGTTTTGACCTCAAGGTTTCTGTTCTAGTTGTCTCTAGGTATTATGTTTTGATCTCAAGGTTCCTGTTCTAGTTGTCTCTAGGTATTTAGTGTTGACCTCAAGGTTTCTGTTCTAGTTGTCTACAGTGGTTGACAGCTTTATTCATTATGAATCCACTAAATAGAGTAATTTTGTCTTGACTACATATTTATCTTCTAGCACACTGATTTATATTGTCTAATTCCATGGCCCGCCCTATCTTCTTGATGGCAGAGACAAAATTTGACGTTTTAAAGTGAATCTCCTACCCATTCTACACATTTTGCTATGTGGTGCAGAGAAAATGTTGCCGTTTTAAAGTGGCGGACACAAGATTGTTGCAGTTTAAAACGCAAATTTCACTTCAATTCTACACATTTTGTCATGAACGATTCCATGTTCATACGATCTGAGTGATCCTGACAAAATAAATCATCCAAGGCCCCCTGCTTTCCCAGTCAGTAACTATAATGTTAAGAAACAGTTGAAGTGAGAAGTTTACATACACTTAGGTTGGAGTCATTAAAAACTTGTTTTCATCCACTTCACAAATTTCTTGTTAACAAACTATAGTTTTGGCAAGTCGGTTAGGACAGGGCGGCAGGTAGCCTAGTGGTTAGAGCGTTGGACTTGTAACCGGAGGGTTGCAAGTTCGAATCCCTGAGCTGACAAGGTACAAATCTGTTTTTCTGCCCCTGAACAAAGCAGTTAACCCACTGTTCCCCGGGCGCCGTGGATGTCGATTAAGGCAGCCCCCCGCACCTCTCTGATTCAGAGGGGTTGGGTTAAATGCGGAAGACACATTTTGGTTGAAGGCATTCGGTTGTACAACTGACTAATAATGGTGACTTTGACATCTACTTTGTGCATGAGACAAGTCATTTTTCCATAAATTGTTTACAGACAGATTTATTTCACTTATAATTCACTGTATCACAATTCCAGTGGGTCAGAAGTTGACATACACTAAGTTGACTCTGCCTTTAAACAGCTTGGACAATTCCAGAAAATGATGTCATGGCTTTAGAAGCTTCTGATAGGCTAATTGACATCATTTGAGTCAGTTGGAGGCGTACCTGTGGATGTATTTCAAGGCCCGCCTTCAAACTCAGTGCCTCTTTGCTTGACATCATGGGAAAATCTAATGAAATCAGCCAATAACTCAACCGTGAAACACGGGGGGAGGCAGCATCATGTTGTGGGGGTTGCTTTGCTGCAGGAGGGACTGGTGCACTTCACAAAATAGATGGCATCATGAGGAAGGAAAATTATGTGGATATATTGAAGCAACATCTCAAGACATCCATCAGGAAGTTAAAGCTTGGACGCAAATGGGTCTTCCAAATGGACAATGACCCCAAGCATATTTTCAAAGTTGTGTCAAAATGGCTTAAGGACAACAAAGTCAAGGTATTGGAGTGGCCATCACAAAGCCCTGACCTCAATCCTATAGAAAATTTGTGGGCAGAACTGAAAAAGCGTGTGCGAGCAAGGAGGCCTACAAACCTGACTCAGTTACACAAGCTCTGTTATGAGGAATGTGCCAAAATTCACCAAACGTATTGTGGGAAGCTTGTGGAAGGCTACCTGAAAAGTTTGACCCAAGTTAAACAATTTAAAGGCAATGCTACCAAATACTAATTGAGTGTATGTAAACTTCTGACCCACTAGGAATGTGATATAAAATAAATAAAAGCTGAAACTGAGAAATAAATGCTGAAATAAATCATCCTCTCTACAATTATTCTGACATTTCACATTCTTAAAATAAAGTGGTGATCCTAACTGACCTAAGACAGGGAATTTTTTACTAGGATTAAATGTCAGGAATTGTTTAAAAACTGAGTTTAAATGTAGTTTGGCTAAAGGTGTATGTCAACCTCTGACTTCAACTGTAGCTGGCTAGACTAATTTACCAATCAAAACGTTGTTAGATGACATGACTAAAAGTCAGTGACGATCAGCAACCGGCATAACAAGAGAAAGACTGCTGAGGAGCAATCAAATTTTCCCCCGAAATTGGCACCTGGTGCATTGTACTATTCCAGCTGTCAACAGTGAGTTGAGACCCCGACTGAGTTCCTGAACGTCTTTCAACAGGGCCTGCAGGGTAGTCCCACAGCGCTCTGGGCCAAAGTTGTACACTAAATAGGGAATAGGGCGCCATTCTGGGGCACGGTTCCCGAGTGGCGCTGCGTGTCTAAGACGCTGCGTCTCAGTGCAAGAGGCATCACTGCCGTACCTGGTTTGAATCCAGGCTGTGTCACGTTCCGGCCCCGTGATTGGGAGTCCCATAGGGTGCCGTCTGGGGGCGCAGAGCAGAAGGCCTTCGATCTGGTCTTCTCTCCATTGTCAGGGGTTGATATGCAGCCCCTTTATTGTTTGTTCTGTTTCTGATGTCCCGTACTCGTGAACGTCATACGACACAGAACAGTTGATAGATGTTGTACTACTTATTCACAGTCAAGTCTTGTGTTCACTGCAGCTTTGCACTTTTAATAGGGACAGATGTGTTTCCAAAATATTACACAGCGTGACTTTACTGTGTGTGTGTGTGTGGGTGTGGGTGAGGGTGAGGGTGTGGGTGAGGGTGAGGGTGTGGGTGAGGGTGTGGGTGAGGGTGTGGGTGAGGGTGGAAGTGGGTGTGGGTGTGGGTGTGGGTGAGGTGTGGGTGTGGGTGTGGGTGAGGGTGTGGGTGTGGGCGTGGGCGAGGGTGTGGGCGAGGGTGTGGAAGTGGGCGTGGGAGTGGGCGAGGGCGAGGGTGTGGGCGTGGGAGTGGGCGAGGGTGTGGGTGAGGGTGTGGGTGTGGGTGTGGGTGTGGGTGTGGGTGAGGGTGTGGGTGTGGGTGTGGGTGAGGGTGTGGGCGTGGGCGAGGGTGTGGGCGAGGGTGTGGAAGTGGGCGTGGGAGTGGGCGAGGGCGAGGGAGTGGGCGAGGGTGTGGGTGAGGGTGTGGGTGTGGGTGTGGGTGAGGGTGTGGGTGAGGGTGTGGGTGAGGGTGTGGGTGAGGGTGAGGGTGTGGGTGTGGGTGAGGGTGAGGGTGTGGGTGAGGGTGAGGGTGTGGGTGAATGAATGAATTACATTTTGTTTCTGTGTCCAATCTCCATTTAGTAAAACCCTAATCCCTTATGGGATTAATTGACACATAAACAAACATTGCATTAATGAACAGTGATAACTCAGTGATCACTGCTCTGGTGATCTGCTCAGTGCACCTACAGAAAGATACATCCATTTAAATCCAGTCTGTCGGTTTCAAGCCGGTCTGGCCGTTAAAACCCGGTCTGGCCATTTAAACCCGGTACGTCGGTTTAAAACCGGTCTGGACGTTTAAACCCAATCATTTTACAGCCGAGGGAGTGGGAAACCAATCTGTGAGATATTCATTAACACGCACACAGGCAGTTGGGGCTTAGAAGAGATACTGTATCGTGAGATACAATTTCCCATCAGCCCCTGTCGTTATTTAACTACTGTACAGGCTAAAACATCCATGGACAAAATCCAAAGTATAATTATATTCCAGTAATCTATTTCTGACTGTTGTGCAGACTGGATCTATACAATGTGGATGATATGGTGAACACAGACTGTATGATATGGTCTATACAGACTGAATGATATGGTCTATGCAGGTTGGATGATATGGTCTATACAGACTGGATGATATGGTCTATACAGACTGGATGATATGGTCTATACAGACTGGATGATATGGTCTATACAGACTGGATGATATGGTCTATACAGACTGCATGATATGGTCTATACAGTCTGAATGATATGGTCTATACAGACTGAATGATATGGTCTATACAGACTGAATGATATGGTCTATACAGAATGGATGATATGGTCTATAGAGACAGGATGATATGGTCTATACAGACTGGATGATATGGTCTATACAGACTGGATGATATGGTCTATACAGACTGGATAATATGGTCTATACAGACTGAATGATATGGTCTATACAGACTGAATGATATGGT